>JARKHS020000668.1:0-60852 GCA_030143305.2 Amblyomma americanum | reverse complement strand
ACGTTACTATTCTACCGGTGAATTGAAAGGTCAAGTGGTGCGACACCATGACGGACCACATAATAGTAAGGCCTATAGCCACACACGACCTCTCGCTCACGTTAAGGTCAACCGGCAAAGTCGGCTTTACCTAGCTGAGTGGAGCTTCCACTTCAATAATTCCGACCATCTGGGGTTTTTAAACGTGCGCTGACGTCATTCAGCGCTCGAAATTGAAAATTGGTTTTGAGGAAAGAAAATTGCGCAGTAGCTGTCTCAGGTGCGTTTCGCCTCCATCGAGACGCGGCCGGTATTGAACCTGGGTACACCAGCTCAGGACCCGAGTGCATTAGCCAGTGAGCCTCCTCGGCAGCTCTAAGCGCCGTTGGTGACAAGGAAGAAGAAGCGAGTGTCCGCGTTTCCGAGCGGCGAACGAGCGGTAACGCAGCGGCGGCGAAAGAGGAACGTATTCGTGGGCGAGTATGTAGTACATGCATGGTGAGGAGCTTCTCCTCTTTTTCTTTTTACTTGTGGCGCATGCGCAGTTTGTCCTTACGAATTTGTAGACCGCCGGGTTTCGCCGATGAGTCGCACGCTGCTGCAAAGGAACGCTGCCGCGCCAACTTCATTTGTGATGCTTTTTTTTTCTATGGCAGTGGATTTCTGCAGCGCCCCCTGTTTCTGCCTTGACTAGAAAAGTGGGTCAGCAGCACAGGCATTAAATTAACTTGACCTATCGACCTCCTGAGGCGTTAGGTCTAATAGGCAGGCCGGTTAGGCCTTGCGCGAGTGAAGTGATAGAAGCTAGGTGGCCTTTTATTACGAAACAAATGTCTGCGCGTTGAAGTTGCACGCCCAATGTATGTTGATCTGTGTGTGTGCTAGCTATCATGAGCGAATTTTGGGCCAAATAAATAGCACTGACTTTTTGAAAGCGCGTCCGAGAATCGCGCTGCGGTCTGCGTGGCTGGTTGCGAAAGTGGCCCCTGGCGCGAGATGCGCAAGCTTTTTTCAGCTATGTAATGTTTCATCTTTTTGCGATGGAATTAGTGATTGCGATAGTAATTAGTGCACGTGACGAAAGCGCTCCAGTGCAGTGCAGGGTGAGATCGCCTCGAATACCGCGGTGCGGTTGAGGCGCGTTGAAATCTCTTCGTGTGGGCCGCGCTTTAAAAAGGAACGCAGAGTTCTTTGTTTTGAGAGAGGAGGACAAGTAGGATTGCCAACGCATTAGCGTCGCGCTCCGTCCCATGAGTCTGCTTTCCTAGAAGAGTGCTAGCCGCCACCGTGCTGTGAGCTCGGCGAGGCAGGGGCGACGCTGAGCCCGTGCGTGCAGTTGTTTCTTGCTTTTTATTGCGTTCGTGTAACTCCTTTCCTTTTCACGGTCCCTGTCCGGAAATTCTTCCCTGCTTGTGAAAGTCTGCAGTGCGAACCGCGTTCCCGCTCGCGGGCTTGTGCTGCTTGCGTACGTTCGTTTCAGTGAAATCCTGCATCGGCGAACGTTCCGCCTATTACTACACCGCAGTTCGACAACACCGATGTTCACATTTCCAAGGGCGACCTGCGGGTCGCCTTCTCGTTCGATTCTCGTTTGAAATGAGAACTCTTGCGAATGACGGCGTTCGCGCGCTTTCGAGAGTTTCGTCTGCTTTGGGCGCGTCTCCTGCGCTCGCGCTTGGCCCTCGAAAATGATCTGGTCCCTCGATATTAGCAATATACTGCGATGACCTGAGCAAAGAAGAGGATATCGCGGCAATGTGCACCGCGGCCGTAGCACAAGCGGCCTGCCAGCCGGCCTGAATGCCGGCCGTTAGCGTCAGATAAATGCGCTAGTATGTTGTTTGTTCGCGTTCATACTATGCTCTGGGGAGTAGAAATTCAAAAATGAATCAATTTCGAGGGTCGCTGGCCAATACCGAGCTGCTGGATACAAGAAAATTTCTCATAGCTGCTTTTCTGCTGCTGCCCAAATCGGCTCGATCGCTTGGCGTCTTGCTTTCTCCGCTGCTGAAGGCATCGCGGAAATCGAGCACATTTTTATATTATCATGAGAAGGGGTTCACAATAAAGCCGTGACGACAGTAGCATGCATCTTGGTTCAGCGCTGGTCAGTTCCGAAACTCCCTCAGCTGCGGCATCGATGTGAAACCGGCTAGGCTTAGCGACGACTAGGGCAGCCCGCGAGCGGCGTCGTTGCCGAAAGCTCGGCTCGCTCGCCGATTGGTTCAGCGGTTTGCAACTCGCAGCCGCACGGCTGGCAAATCGAGCAGCGAGCGACTGGCCCGCGACTGTCTTTTTTTCGAACAACGCGACCGTTTGCGACTGTCGCTTTTCGACCAAAACGGTCGCGCGACCTCTGCGACTCTCCAGTGTGAATGGGCCCTTAGGGGAGGCACGATTTTCTGCTATGCTTTCGTAGTTGGGCCCTTCATTTTTGGGTTTTATTTTTGAAGCGAAAAGCTCCACTACACTAGGTAAAGCAGTCGTCGCGCAGGCCGGAGAGTGACCTTGAACGACTTTCAGCTCGACCACATCAGCCACGTATCACCATATGGGGTACAGTTATGGCATCGAACCCATGACCTTTAGTTGACCTCTGACCTTTAGTTGAGCTTTGACATTGGGTGACCTATGGGTTGACCTTTGACCTTAGGAACATCCGATGGGGATGTCGTAAACCCTTGAACCATGATACCACGTCATAGCCACATGGTCGTGTGGGTATATGCCATGTGCAAAACGATCGCTGTGCCGCCTGTTGGCAAGCCCGCAAAGTGAAAGCGGGCCACGTCTGCCACTTTTCCCCGTCCGTTTCAGCGCACTTTCGAGACGTGCTTGTGGTTTGATAGCTTACGTCGTGTCGAGTATTGCTTAGTCGCGAATCTATTTTCATGTAAGGGTTCAGTGACATAAAGGAACGCACTTTTGCATAGCTGGCTGGTCGGAAACTTTTAAAACTCTCCAGGAACATGCCCTTGTGTCCTCTCGTGCCTTCGCTCGACGGCTGTAGATCGTGGCTGTTCGACGAGAAAAATAAAAGTCTGTGTCATATTCAATTTGCATGCTAGAACGTTTGTTGCCTTTCTTGTATTTCTCTCTCTCCCCACATTCAGCGATCGTTTTCACGCATAGTCTCCTTGTTATGTCTTCGCAAGGTGCAAGATGGGCATGCTGTTTAATGCGATAGGTCACCCGCCTTTCGATGTAAGCGCACTTTTTTAAAAAAAATGAAAAGAAAGAGCCAAGGTGAGAGCGGCTCACTGCTTCTAACAATGAGTTGGCTATATCGAAAAGCAGATGATGGCTGAAACGAGTGCACCACATAAGACTGCGTACCCGCGCCTATCGTGGAAGTTGCACCTAAATGCAGCCTGTCACTTTAAAATTATCGATGGACACTCTCCACTATGCACATGTTGATAATCTGCCACGCCGGCCGCGCAATTCGGTTGTTGTAGCAAGTGGTTGTGTTTTTGCACTCGCATCTGTGAGCGCTGTACTCCTGAGGCGTTACATCCCTTGTGACAGGTTTGTCGTTTGACTTCATGGTGATCCAAGAGAGAGAGAGAGAAATAACTTTAATTTGCACTCGTCAAAAATGACGGGAGTGAAGGCTATAGCCTAAGCCCCCATTGATTCCAAAAAAGCCTTAACTTCGGCGCCATGGTGCCTATAGCCTTCGTACATTGTCATGCTGCCCGCAAGTGTTTTGCGCACCATGCTTAGTTTCACGTACTTTACACACCTTTGTCTGGTTTGTTACTGCTTGGTAATGTGGCTGTACCCGATTCATTATGTTTGTTCATGGGATGGAATAGATCAGACCAGACTGGGTGAGCTTTTCCAGGCTGCACATTAGGTATTTTGCGTAGAAATCCACCGTAATCCACGCGAAGCGAATGTGCCCACACTTTAAATCTAAATAGTAAAAAAGAAATGGTCTGCTCTGGTCAGTTGGGCACCATTTCAGCGATATGCCTTTCTGGTATAATCTCAGTCGCTTTCTCTGAGAAAAGCATCCATTCGCTCCGCTCTTGTAATGATGACAGCACTTCAAATATGCGCACGGCATACCATTGGAATATAATTTTTTCGTCAAAGGGTCCATTCCTGTGCCCTGTTATCAGGCTTATCGTATTATTCATCAGTGACAATTAAATTACTCTGTTGGAAATAATATGAATATTTAGCTTTTTCACGTTAATTGTAGTATAGCCAGCTACATAGCTGCAAAATGTAATCTGTCAGCATTCCTTCAAGCCATCAATATAGTGACGCATGTGAAAGCGAGGCTTATTTCATTTTAGTTCAGCAGCAAATGCATAGTTACTATCTAAGAAAATCCGCAGTTAATTTCGCTTGCAAATAATTAAGAGCATTTGTTTTTCCTGGCTTTCCCAGCCTGTTTTTTCGCATGGCACCGCACCTGTGTCAGTTAATCACAAATCCGATGCCACAGCCTCAACACGCGAGAAATCTACACTTTCAGTGTAAATGGGTAAAATGCTTCTCATGATAAACAAATGAGAAAGATTTCTCATTGTGTAAATGCCTGCCGGCAGAGGTGTCATGCTATGATCAGCTGCTTGCCTGGCAAGGCTCGGCGACGCTCGCTTGCAGCAAACACTATCGCTCCTGTGAGATTTAACATAAGCAACATGTCAACTATCATGCAGTGCGATTCCCTTGCGCATGTTTCTGCCACAAAATTAGCTGTACGGGATGCCCACGGGCAGCAAATGACGCGCGTATCTCAGCCAAGCTTGCAGTGGCAGCGGGAAGCCGTGGCGAGCAGCCCGCCTATCGTTCCAACGGCTGCTGCTAGGAGGCTTTCAGTGGGCGCCTCTATGGGTGCTGCACACGGCGTACACCGGGTGTCCCAGCTAACTTGAGCCAAGGGTTGAAAATAAATAATTCGAGACAGGCGAGTGAAACCAGTTGCATATTCGTGGCAGCCTTCTTGTGCACCGCAGGCAATTTTTTGTTTCACAATTAAGTGTTTAATTAAGTTTAACTGTCTAAATTAAAAAATACTGACTTTAGACGACAAATTGCATTTGAGGAGTTGTCGAGCACCTTCAGAAACCCCCATTCTATCATTTACGATAAGGAAACCCTCACATGTGTCTTTTTTTCCCAGCTCCAAAGAAAGCCCACAAAATACAAAATAAACCATGTGACTGACGCATTTGCGCACCACAGATCGTGCTGCTCTCAAGCGTGGTTTGAGCAAACGAAATCACCTGCAGCCTTGACTCGGCGGCCCCGCACCAGCGGCAGGCCGATCTATATGTTGGCGGTGGCTTTTCGTGTGCGTCAGCCAGTTGGCACACATGACGGTGCGAGTTGCCGCCGCCAACATATTGGCCCACTGATGCTGCGGGGCCATCGAGTCAAGGCTGCAGGTGATTTCGTTTGCTCAAACCACGCTTGGGAGCAGCACGATCGTGGCACGCGAATGTGTTAGTCACTTGGTTTACTTTGTATTTCGCGGGCTTTCTTTGAAGTTGTAAAAGAAAGATACTCATCAGGGTTTTCGTGCCGTAAATGTTGGAATGAGGGTGCTCGACAACTCTTCAAATGCAATTTGTTGTCTAAAGTCAATATTTTTAATTTACTTATTTAAACTTAAACTATTAATTAATTGCAAAACAAAAAATTACCTGTGGTGCGCAAGATGGCTATCACCAATATGCAACTGGTTCCACTCGCCTGTCTCAAATAATTAATTTTTTTAACCCTTGGCTCAAGTTAACTGGGATACCGGCATATAGAACGACTGTCGCGGGCATGTAGCGGAGCTGCCATGGACGAGCCTCTAAGACGCTTAGCAAGCGTGCTTGTTTTTCGCTGAACTCCAGGGTTAGCCAAGTTAAGCCACTGGCAATTTTTTTTCCATTGGGTGAATTTTTTTTTAACCTTAAAATTGGGTTTCATCGCGCCATATTTTGTATTAGAAGGCAATTCACTATAAGCTCTTGCTTTTGTGCAGGACATAAAATTTCCTATTTTTGCACATTTGCTTCTCGGCCGCGGCTTTGGTAGCTGCCTGACGTCTGAAAGAATCCAACCAATAGCCATCTCTCTACATGTATACATAGATGCGAGCGACGGAGGAGGATGTGAGCATGAAAAAGTCACCAGCAAGGGCTCGCCAACTTTCGCGCGTGATTGTGGGTTCTCTGCTGCCTGTAGAAGTGTATTGTTTGGCTCAGGTGTTCATGACAACACAATGCAGTGATTGAGCAAGTTGATGTCCTTTCCTCGAAAGGTGTTTCACAGCCCCTTTAACACACACAGTTTTTTTTTCTATGACCAGCTTCCCTCATTAAGTCACGGCAGTAACGAGGTCTATAGCCGTAATGGACATCATAACTGCCACGTCATATACATACGTGGCTTTAAAGCAAACTCTTTGAGCTCTATGTTTCTTACAACGGCCCTACTGACTACAGCCCATAAATGAGAGCCTACACTTACATTCAGTGAGCGGGAAAGAGAGTTTCATTTGCTGAATTTACTTTTTCATCTTTTAGCGTCCCATTCAGATCCTGTGCTGTCACTTACTGACTGCTAACCTTAATAAATGTAGAAACTTGTAACTGTGCATGGAGAAGCGCATGCAGTAGTGAAGGCAGCAAGGGGTAGGTTACCACTCTGCATAATGCTTGAACAGCCTGTGGTTCCTGTGATTAAAAGGGCATGCACCTCAGCTTGATTGGTCATGTTTGTTTCCCAAATAGTCATTCTGCATTTTGACTGACAGTACTTTGCACATCAATGAAAGTTCTCAGTAAATGCAGGGAACCTCTGAAATAGATCGCTGACTTTGTCTGCACGTCAACGCCCTGAATTAAATGTGGCACGCTCTTGTGGTCAGGCTTCCCTAGCCTTTCATGTTTTCTAAATATCAATAATAATGTCAATGTTTGACCTCTCATAGAAAAAACTTTGAACTATCTCAAAACATTCTCTACAGAGGGGCGTAAAACAAGACCCTTTTTGGTCTTAAGTCACATAAGCATATTCAGAAACGAGAGAACTGACATAGCCGCACCATGGGCTCATGACACCAATATCAAGAAAGTAAATGCACCTTGTAAAGCTGGTCACATTTTGTTTACTTATAACAAGCTAAACGGTGTGCGGAATGTGCTTTTTTCTGGTTTTATCAAGAAAACCTCCATTTAACCCTTAATGCGTTCGTATTTGTAAATTCTTTACACATCTCAAAGTTCTCAAAAGTGGCAAATATTTTAAATAAACATTTTAAAAGTTTCGCATCTTTCAGATGGTCAGAACTAAATTTTTGATCTTGTTTGGGTGCAAAATCGCCTTATTTGCTTATGAAACCCACCATAAGATTACACCTCCCATGCAGATGTTTAGGAGCTTTGAGTGCTCTCATTCATTTGTACCTAGTGCGGGTTTTGTGGGAGGTACCAATGAATCCTGAATGAAGATAGGCTGGAATTCTCTTAAAACTTATCAGGTACATGAGAGGTAGTCTCTCACAATTATCGCCATTCACTCCGTGGCACTTGCACACGAGTTCAGGATACGGATGTAATAGGTACTGTGCAGGGGCAGTATCACAGCTAGTTTAGTAGTGCTGACAGATTTGTCTGGCCACGTCAGACTTGTGAGTGCTCATTGCAGTGGCCATACAAAAGCGTATGTGCCTATGCGAATGATTATATAACGAGACCTGTGTTTCTCCACTTAGTGACGAGCATACCTGCATGACTAGTAGGCAAATACAATTTACGGCTTTATTATGAAGTCTGTCCCCTGTTCCACCGTAGGCTTTGTTTTCTGCTTGGCCTGTTTAGAGTACAGGGGCTAACAGAAACGTTGTGACTGCTGTTCAGGAGGGAGGAGCCGGCAGCCCAAATGTCATTGCGCCAAGCGCGGGTCCTGCCGCGGCAGGGACCCCTCAGGGCATGCTTGGCGGCCGGAGGAGGAGCAGCACCCAGATGAGCCTGGAGGAGTGCACCAATGACGCCGTGGACGATACGCACACACTGAAGCTGCCCAACACTGTGCAGCTGGTGGAAAGCGAGCTGCCACTGGCCGAGGCCGAGAACGCGGACTCCCTCATCGGCATGTTCCTTTTCCGACAGGCAAGGAATCTGCTTCCTTTCTTTTGTGCCTGGCTGTCTTAAATGCCACAGGAAGCGAGATGCAGGTTATGAGGTGTTCGCTGGGTGTTGTGAGGCGTTTGTTGGTTGTACCTCAAAAAGTGTATCAATCTGTTGATCAATCAATGAATTGATATTTCTTTGCATACCAAGCGCTCAATATTCCTTTGCAAGTAGAGAAGGTGGCATCAAGCACTCAAATAACCAATCAATCTATCAATTAATAAATATTACACATATTTAGGAAATTTGCTCAAAAATTTTGACAAATAGCCAATGATTGTTGCATTGTTTGAAAATTGTGACATCACGAAGCCCCACCAGTGAGAGAGTGCACACAGCAGCAAACATGCAGTCTGGAAATATGCGGGAAAATGAGTTGCTAAAGTGTAATTTGACTAAGCTTTGGACCTCAAAACATAGCAAGGAAAATCAGCGCTCACTATATACACGTTCTGTCACTCGACACCCCCCTCACACCGTTGACACATGGAGCATCTTCTGCTGTTCCACACTGCTCACAGCGTCGTTCTATGAGAGGGGACAGACAGATTAGCTGTGAAAGTGCGCAAGGCTATGCTCCCATTGTTTTCACCTGATGTTTGCTCAGGCAGTAGGTCAGCAATCAGCCAGGGTGCTGTATGTCTACCCAGTTAGCAGTTTAACATCTTGAGACACTGTGTCAACAGGCCAGGAATCGTATAGTATGCTGAGTGACTCTTAGGGGAGGGGGTGTTGGTTGTGTTTCTACACAATCCGCCTTTTTCACTAGATGTTGCAGCCTCTGGGGAGTGGCGAAAATTATTCTGCTACTGGTTGAAAACGAACACACGTGGGAGATGCAGGTGCAGTCTGGTTCCACGAGGATCCAGCAGCATCTGCGAAGTGGCAAGTGTGTGCTTGACAGTGACCTGCGCCTGTCACTAACATGAACTACGCATGCACAGTTGGAGCTGGCGGTTTTATTTTTAGCCAGTGGAGGTGGCTGAAGGAGAAGAGGCTGTCATGCACAGAGTGGCCCTGTGAAAAAGGAGGATTAGCAGCTTATCATATTTTGTTACCAATTGCAGTGTCATTTGTGCAGCTCTGCTTAGTCTGCATATATATATATGAGCTTTCAGTGGCCTATGGATGACTGCAAGGTGCCATTGTTCTCTCCTTGAAAAGTGAAGTGTCTCCTGTATCACATGGGAGACCTATAGCTGTTATTTCTAACAAAATTGTGGTTTTGTCTCGGAACTACAGTCAACATGAAATCACCTAGTTGTACGTTATAACTCTACTTTACATTACATATGGCTTTTCCTGGATACTAGATGCTGTAGAACATCGGATTTAGCTTTCCTTAAATGGGTACTTTACTGCGCACACCTGTTTCTCTTTTCTTGACTGGTGCAGGTGTTTTCCCCGAATGACACGAGCCTGCAGTGCCTATTCTGCCAGTCCAAATATGTGTTTCGTTTCCCCGTTGACCTGGAGAAGCACTACCACGTAATCCACGAGATAGCCGTGCACAGTGCAAAGGCAGAGTTCAGCGAGGCTGTGGTGTTTGTGTGCGTGCCCCCAGATGTGACTGAGGACACCACACTGAACTCCACTTGTCGGTTCTGCGACCTCACGCTACGCACCCTCTCGGAGGTAAGGCATGTCTGGAGTGCCCGTCATTTATGCGTGCACGTGTATGTTTAGCTCCGTTGTGGAATGCAGGAACTGACCAGATTTATGTTTACTGGGTAGCAGCAAATCTTGCCAGCATTTTTCAGTGGCTAAAGCGGCAATGCAATGTGGTAGTTTGTTAGCACAGGACTATTTTATGCCCTAAACTTTGCATGTAGCATATTGCTGTCACTTTTCTAGAATTTTTTGCAAGGACTCCTCTTTGTTAGTGTATAATGCTAGGTTTTATCTGTGCCACTGAAATGCCACGTGAGTTTGCATGTTGATGAAATGGTAGATAGGGTTTAACAATCCTGAACCAGCACCTGGGCTTTGACGAGCAGGATTGTGGAGGGCTGTGGGTTAATTTGGACCATCTGGGGTTCCTTAAACATGTACTGATTTTGTACAGTATTTCATTTTCATGGCTGTGTCAGTTAAGATTTTATCCTGCAACTTTAGCATCATCAGTTAAATGCCATAGCCACCGAGCTACCGGGGCAAATGGTTAGTATGTGATGTTGGCAGATCTGCCACTAAAATGTTTTTGGCTGCTGAACATTTAAAAATGTTTTGAGGGTTTTAACATTACATATTCTCCCTTTCTTGAGTGCAGGTGCGTGACCACTACCCAGAAGTGCATTCAAAGACTGTCCGGCTCGTGGCCGAGTCGGCGGTGACAGAGTTGGCAAATCAGTTCTACTGCAGCGTCTGCTCATGGTCCTCGCCCACCTTTGAGCAGCACCACAGCCACATGAAGGCAGCACACCGCATGCAGACGTACACCTGCCGCTACTGCGGCTACTGCACGCCACGGCCAGGCCGCCTACGCTTCCACGTCAAGCAGCGGCACCTTCAGGACCAGCCAGGCCCACACCTGCAGTGCTCAGTGTGCTCCGTCTATGTGCATGGCCGTGAGCGCCTGCACAAGCACATCCTGCTCTCACATGCCGTCCAGACAGGTGCGTGCTCTCCTGGCGCACACGGTTTAGAGCCTGCTGGCTGCTTTTATAGAAGCAGGCAATTTTTCTGAAATTCCTATTCATTCTCAGTCTGGCTGGTGCTTTACAAGTATCAGCTGCTTTGGGATCAGTCTTGTCAGTTTTAGTGGTTGAATAGGGCTGGATGGGCATTATACACGTCCCATCCTTTCATATGACTCATTGGGAGCTGTGTACATGTCTGGATTTTGCTTTATAGCTGCAAGTCTCACAGATGGTATTTAAAGGGAATGGCTTGGTATTCAGCAGGCTGCTTTATTTCAAATGAAATTGCCAGTTGGAAAACTGGGTGAAGCTCACTTAGGTTTCCAAAGTTCATTTTGGGTTTCCCAATGTATATGGCTCTCTTGACAAAAATATTTGGGTTGGAAGTCAGTCATCTTTCATGTACTTTATTGTTGCACCATGTATTTCCAGTTCGCCTTCAGTGGATTGGGGCCATGTTTGAGTGACAGTTCTCAGGCAAAGTATGGTGTAACTTGTGCAGGCCCTCAGACATGGTCGTGTGCCAAGTGTCTGCAGCCGTGCGGCAACTCAAAGGACCTCATGGGTCACATCAGTCGCTGCCCACTGCTACGTGGCGAGAAGGGCAGAAGCCGTGGGAGCGTGGGCTTTGGTTCGAGCAGTTCATCAGGGGGACCAAAGACTAACCTCTTCTACAAGTGCAACCACTGCTCGCTTACCTTCACCTCCGAAGATGACATCAAGGTGAGGGTCCTGTTGGATTTTTCACAATGCACCTGCAGTTCTTGAGAGTGTGGTCTCATAATGTCAGCCAAAAGAAACAGAATGCTAAATGCCTTGCTGCCTTCCTATGTGCTCTTCCTAAAAAATGTGCGCTTGAGTATACACACTGCATTCACAGAGTAATGCATACCACTGCACACTCATTTTGTAACATTAAATGCGGAGAGCAACATTGCAAAGATGACAAAAATGGGAATTGAATTTTATAATGCAAACATTAGTTCCTTTTAAATATCAACTGAATTGTTTTTACTTGTTAATTTGGAGTATAAAAACTCGCAGCCAAATGTTTGCCCTGTAATGAAAGATAAGTGAATGGTCTCAAATATTTACCATTGTATTTGGAATTCTGGATAATCTGAACTGATCCTTGGGTCTCGCTGGGAACTTGTGCTATTGAACAAATGAAAACCCTGGGTAAATTGAACCGCGAAAATTTGTTTGAGCTCGGACTAGATTGCCTGGCAAAATGGATACTTTGAATGAACAAATGATAAAGATTGAACGACAGAAACCTGGCGTCATTCAGTCCCCGCCACAGCACATCGGCTCACTGCCAAAGGTGGCCACCTTCCCTGCAGTCAGTGTAGTGCCCTTTTGCAAACACTAACTCTACAGCACAGTTTCTGCTGGATGCATACGAAGCTCTTTCGTAGAATTACGGAGGAAGTTTTGCGTCCAGCAGTAAAATTCAGTGCCATGAATTTTACCGCTGTAAAATCCTGGTAAATCGCGGCCATCATGGTTCGCTACAGTGGCACTAAAAGCCAGCAGTAAAATTTCAGTGCCATGAATTGCCTGGGATCGCAAAAAAAATCATCCATATTATCTTAAGTTCTTACCATAAAAAAAAATGATATCTATATGATGAAGCAAGAAAAATGCATTTGTGCATTATAATTGAAATTCCATACAGTCAAACCCGATTATATTGAACTCTGTTAGATCGAATTACCCTTTATATCGAATAATTTCTGAGCACCGTAAAGCTACAATGTGAATTTGTAGGAAAATTTACGGCTACACCGTACATAAATTAGCAGTCACATCCGATACATCGAACTTCGGGCAACACCGGTCTACTAAGAAGCTGGCTTTCCCTCAGCACATTTCTGGAGGTTAGCTTTACCGCATGGACCTCCGGGTGCTACCAGTGCTGTGGTGCTGCTATTGGCATTTTCACTTGGTTTTCGTTGTCTCTGTGGGCACGCAAAGGTAGCCATGAAACGGCAGAACTTCCCCTTTCCCATGAAACTGGAAATCATTAAGAGAGTTGAAGAAGGCAAGAAGAAATCCGAAGTTGCCGCAGCGTACAAGCTGAGCACCATTTCGAAGAAAAAGGCTGACATTCGGTCTAAAGCAAAGAAGAGACCCAATGCAGAGCTGCGTACGAAGATGTTAAAGCAGCAGTGTGCACATGGTTCCTTGACTCTAGATTACAAAACATTCCAATTTCCGTCCCCATGATTGAGTAGGAAACAAAGGACTTTGCTTTTGTTCTCAACAGACCTGACTTCCGTGGTGGCTTCAGTTAGCTGCAGCGCTTTAAAGGCGACACGAAATTGTCAGCAAGGCAATCGAGAGCCGTGCTGTGGACATGACGCTGTGAATAAATGGATTGAAGAAACTTGGGGGCGACATCACAGCAATCTTGTACCAACCCCGTGGTATTTTCAGTGCAGATGAAACTGAGTTATTTTGGCAGATGCTTCTGAACAAGATGCTGGCGTGTTATGACGAGTCCCACGGTGGTAAAATTAACTAGACTAGAATATCAGTGTTGTTCGCCACCTACATGGATGGATCAACAAAGCTTCAACCACTCGTGATCGGAAAATGCAAGGCTCCGTTATGCTTGCAGAACGCACTTTCGGTTCCGGTGACCCACAGGTTCAATTGAAGAGCATGGATGACATGCGAACTTTTTGCCAAGTCGCTGAAGTCTTGGAACGACGACCAATATAGGTCAAGATCGCAACGTCTGCCTCCTCGTAGACAACTGCTGTGCCCACCGCTGCTCTGCCCACCGCTTTCAGCAACATTGAACTTCACTTTCTGCTGCCGAACGCTATGTCGGTGCTTCAACCTTTGGACTAGGGAATAATCCACATGGTGAAGGTTGGTTATAGGAAACGTCTGATTGAAAGGCTCCTACAGAACCTGAGGACTAGAAGAGAGTTAAAAATAGACCTCTTTGTGCTCTGTATTGATTGTGTCATGGAATGATCTCAAAAATGAAACTATACAGAACTGCTTCAGAAATTCTAGTTTCTGCTTTCCCGGAGGAGACGGAGGAAATTCTTTGTCCGGTGAGTTCAACACAGTCGTCACGGGCCTTGATGATTTGTGGAAGCAGTTGTCTGAATTTCCTGCTGCTGTTTGTGATGAGGCAGCCGCAGGCAATTTTATCTCTGCTTTTAACAGCATTGGAACTGCAGGGGAGCTTGCAGACGAAGACATTATTACCGACGTCACAGATAACAAGGACACCACTGATGTGAACTATGACAAGGACTTGAGAGAACCTGTGCTTAGTGTGCTCAGCATGGTTCGTTGCTATTGTGCGTCGTTAGAAGGCTGCGGTTTCAGCTGTTCAGAGTCGATCAATAGCATCGAAAAATGTGTTGTCTCCGAGGCAATGAAGATGAAGAAACTGAAAAAAATGTCATTATTTCGCTCAGTAATCAGTTCACAGTAAGTGACTATCACAGAAATAATTTTTTCCCATCTCAAATGTGTTTGTATCTTGTTAAATTTGTTGCTACTGTTATATTGAACTCGTAGGCATTTTTTTTTGCAAGTTCGATATATGTGGGTTCAACTGTATTTCCTTCTGAATTTTTTTTTTTTCAAGGACACCCACCAGAGAATTCGAAACCTTGTGTTTTCCCAAACAACCTTCATGCCAACAGAACTGAACCCACATTAATGTACATATCTGTTCAGGCTGGCGCAACAACAGTCAAGCTTCCAACGGTTGGTGCTAGTGGATGCACGTGGTGCGAGTGACGATCACGTTGTCCGCAATATGCATGGAGAGTGGTCATATTTATGTATAGAGCACACAACATCCTACCATGCTACTGCGATTCCACCCCTCCTACTTCCTTTGTTTTTTTGGCTGCACCTTTGCTGTGACAATAGCAGCACATGAGCAGTAGCCGCCAACCAAACCCACTCAGTGCCTTCATCGTTGACTGTTCTGTTGCCGTGTCAATAAGGATGCCCAAGTGGTTGTTGTCCACCACAAAGGCCACAACTGAAGGAGAAAATTGCGGCAGAGTCTTTAATGATACATTGGCCGATGGCAGGGATATGAGATGCAAAGTATCTGTCATGATGTGCACATAAGAAGGGCAAGGAAGTACGGGGTGTTGTGGTACTGATATTGTACATTTTGTATCCCCTGTAGAAGCACATGGCAGATGGTGTGCACGTACCTGTGGGGCAGCAAACGTCGACTGGCCAGGGTCCATCTGCAACCGTAGGGGGCTCTGAAGAGGGTGGTTCAAGCGGCACGGGCGAGGTTGGTGTCTTGGAAATGTCGGGGGGCCTGGAGGCCACCAGCAGTGAGGAGGACGCCCTGGCAGGCTCTTCGAGCACCTGCTTCCTGTGCTGCATGCGTTTTGCCAGTGCCCAGGCCTGCCAGATGCACCAGCATCACGTGCACATGCGCTGGGTCAAGCGCGGACTCCCAGACTTCTCCAATGATGACGTCCAGAGTGAGGCTTTTTTCCTTGATCATTTGCCCTCCCAATAGGTGTCGGGTATTCTTGGCACGGCTGTTTTGTGCATGTGCTTGGCCTTTGTGTGGCTGCCTACCCCAGGTTATCAGTGCGTAATTGTCCTGTATTACCATAGTAGAACCTCGATGGTGCGAACATGGTTGATACGAATTTCGGCATTATACGAATTCGTAAAATTCCCCAGCGGATAATCTTCCCAATCAGATAATCTTCGTTTCATTATTTCTACCCAATTAAAATGTATTTTTATCCACTGTCCTTAAACCCCAATGCTTTGAATAAATCAGCCCCGTTGCTTTCAACTATAATGTTAAGCTCTTTACAGAAAAGTCTTTTTTAAAAAGTATGCGCACCGTCTGCCCAGCATCACCCTACATCAGGTGTCGGAAAGGGCACCCATCTACATGCGTCTTGTGCTAGCTCCCCCTCATGCTCACACCGTTGCGGTTCATTAGCAAATTTAACGTGGAGAAGAGAGACTGCAGAGGCTGCACTTAGCTTAGAGTCGTCCCGTGGAAGTCAAGGGAGCCGCGGGTCCTCCAATCTATGCACACTGCCACGCACATGCACAGACCAGCCCCGGCATACATGCAGGTGTGCAGGCATGCGACACGCACACCTGACAGGCGTCCATGGACTCAGGGCTCTGGCTCCACGGTGCCATCCTGGAGGAGGCACACTGCACAGAAACCACATGACTCAACCATTCCAGAAACATTATTTCGAATATTTAAAAATTTTGAATGCCAAACATACAGATCAGATCGAATATAGAGTACTTTTAAGAATTAAGGACAAATTGCTGTCGAATGCGAGTACGGTTTTTGTAGACACAAGCAAAGCAGCTGATCCAATAGCCTGCTCCACCTGCCGGTCAGTGGGTGGCCGAGTTGATCGCTTGTTTTGAAGCTTACTGCTGTATTTTTGCAGTGTTTTAGTTAGAGGAGCAGTGGAGGTGAAACAGCATCTTCAAGGAACCGCACAACTTGCCCATAAGCCACCGGCTTATGGTCAATATGCAAATTGCAAAAGCAGTCAGAGTTCGCGAACTCATCTATGCCGAGTCTTTCGTTTCGAATACGGAAAGAGGTAGCAGCGAAGCGCGTGGGAGGCATACGGCTTCACGGAGACCGCGAGCGCGGCAGAAAATGGTGGTGCATTTTAAAGCGAGGTCAGCGTACCCGCGGCAAAACGCACCACAACCCTGACTTTTCTATTTTAAAACCGTAAATAACTGGCGTTTCGATGACAGGCAAGATACCCCTCATTATACGCAAGCCACCGCAGAGTGGCCACCAATCGCTGAATATGATGCCAATTTTGGCTCTAGTCGCTAGGCCTAATGACGGAGGCCAATGCCAATGGAGTGCTTGCTTCGGCCGTTTCTCGGTTTTTATTGTTTCGCCATCTTCGCGTTCTCGTTCTGGCCCCGCCGTACTGCGGGTGCAATGTAGTTCCCGCAGCGGCGTGTTCGCTTTCCCGTTTAGACTTTGTCCCAACCAGTGCGTCCATCGGCGACATGCCGAGGGCAGCACAGCCAGGCCGAGCTCATGAAAGCGGTCGCCGCACGTCATCTGTGCACGTGTCGCACGGCGAAATTTAGTCATTAGGAGCTTTAGAATGTGTGCAACACAACTGACCTCTTCCTCCAGCATAATGGCAATAAGTTCGTGATTTTTTCGGTGAAATTTGATTTTTCGGTCGTTTTCGCAGTCCCTAGAAGGTCCGAAAAATCGGTCGTCGACTGTAGTTAGGATTTTTGCTTGTCCGAGTTACTTTAGTATATTCTACTGTTTATCAATTCAGTTGGTGGTATGGCATGGCTCTGAGGATGCTTTCTGGAAATTTGGCTACTTACTGGCTACTTACTAAGAAACACTTGAAAGTACAATCCATCCTGCTGTTATCGTCTTATTATGTGGTAATGATTTATTTGTATTACAGTAGAACCCCTTTATGGTAAAGTCACTCAGACCAGCAAAAATCTGTGCTATATCAGTGTCTTTACTATATCAGTTGTTGGTGATGGCTTGGCTCGTAGGATGCTTTATGGCTGCTTACTGAATACAAAGCATTGGCTTATAAAATAAACGCTCAGAAATACCTTCCATCCCGCTCTTAACAAACTTTTGTGATAATTATCTATTTTCAGTTATCACATTTTATCTTATCACATTTTCGATTTCATTTATGTCTCATGGAAGTGCTGAATTTGCAAGAATACAACGCAGCTACATATATGACGCCAGTTTGATTCTATATAAAAACCAAAGCTTTGTGTGAGCACGGTGTCCTCTTCTGCAGCCTCAGTGTTAAGAAAAACTTGCGACATAGTCAAGCGTGGCAAACCGCCCACGCAGTGGTACCGCTGCCGTGCTGCGAATGTTCGCCCTTTTCTTCCCTTCCCCACTCCTCACTGCACGTTTACTGTCTGTCCTTCCTCAGCGATCCGCGCCAGCTCCTTTCTGCGTTCATTGCCGACTTCGCTTTTTTTTTTCTTCCGTGCATGCCGCTCACATTGCCTCCCGGCCTGAAGGCCTTCGAAAAGTTGGCTTCTCACGCTTTTGAACTGGGTGGTGAAGCCTTCATAAAAAGCGCTGTTCTATCGTCTTCGACATTCGTTTCCCTCTGAATGTTGGCCTTGCAATCCTCGACTTCACGCGTGCCGCGATGCCATCATGCTGCAGGAAGTACGTCGCCACAGCCAGACTCTCTTTACTGTAGCTGTTTCTTGTGAAAAATTTTTAAACGAAAAGAAATTATGGAATGTGAAATTGGACCACAGTTTCACTTTACTATATCCGAGTTTTTACGATATTCAAGTTTGCTATACTAGTAGTGAGGCTCCCTTTTTCTCTTGCAGCTAGCAAGAATAGTGGGTTCCCTCTGAATTTGGAAACTGTCTTCGAATTTGGAAACCTGACTATGAAGGCCTTGTTAGCAGTTTAAAGGAAGATGTCTTTGGTCCATTTAAGGAAAAGAATGGAGACACGTTTTTCATTGACTGACACCGAGGGCAGTGTTATATCTTTATATTTCATCCTTCATGTGCTCCATCTAGAACCTGAACTATGCTGCGCACTAGTGCAATCAGTAAAACAGTAGCCAGTCAGGGAATGGCAAAAATACAAACGAGTAATATGTTGCACAGCTCCTGCCAAGCTCCTTCATTCTTTTCAGCATCTAAACTCTTGGCTTGTTCTCACTTTTTTTGCTGGACATTTGTGCTATTTCTCTATAGTTCTCCCTGCAGGCTTTTTTTTTTTTGTCTCAGCAAAAAGCACAGTGTTGACTGATATGCTTTGATGTGACAAGTTATGATGACATTTGTTATGCAGTTTATAATTCATGCTCATTCATTGACAGTGAAGATTACACTGTCTCTGTCAGAATGCCTTGGGGGCTCACCTGTTGACTTAAATGAGGTTGAACGCAGCAGAAAAAAAAGACTGTTTTGTCGGAGGACATGGGGCAGGTAGTACCCTGAGTCTTTTGGGTGCTTTTGTACAATCGCATATTTGTTTCAATGGCCCACAAGTGTGTAGCACAAAGTTTTCTCTAGACATTTTTGCATCAGCGCCCAGATTTGTCCCATTCATCACCTGTACCGGCTGAAGCCACCCTTTTCCCGTGGCTTAAACTTCATTACCACAAAGGATTAGTTGCTCAGATTACAGTACAGCACCACAAAAGGGAGAGCCTTTGGGCAGAAACTTGACTCTGCATCCGACTGCTTGTCTTTGTTTTTGAGAGGCTCGTCTGATCACTTGCAGGCACCATGTACAGCATGCCTGTAGTGGACAACAGTGAGACGGAGCTGTCTCAGCAGCGAGCAGTGGAGAGTATCACAGTGCCTGGCTCGGAAGGAGACCAGCCAACAGCCACACCTGCTGAGGATGCCACGGGCAGCGAGGGCTCAGTCACTGCGCTGGTAGAGGCTGTGAGAAAAGGCACTGACGAAGGGGCAGACGACAGCAAGGGGGCAGGCAGCGGTAACCTCAGCTCAGCCGACATCCCATCGGATGCCAAGCTCCTGGAGCTGGGGTTCCCCACAAAGGTGTGATTTTTTTCTGTTCTTTTCCCGAGTGCACTGCGTTTTCCTTTAGTTTTTCGCACATAGTTTCAGTAGTTGTGGTGATACCTGGGTGCTGACTCCTGTTGCTCATGCCTGCTATGCCGTCTCTCAAACTGCATGTATAGGTTCAAGACATTTGGCTCTGCATAACATAACAAAACACAACACTTTACGCGGTAAAAGAGAGTGCTGGCTGCAAGTTTTTGTGGATTTATACTCCATCTCACAAGTCGTTTGTAGGACCACGAAAGATACAGCTCTCTCGTCCGATCAGGGCTATGAGAACACAAATTATAAATAGTTCCTTAAATATTTGAACAATGGTGAGCTATTTATCACAAAGTTATTGTAGTGATTGGAAAGGCAGTTCTGCATTTTTTTTTTTTGTAAGTACAGTGAGCATGTTATTCACTGTTTAAATTAGCATAGAATGCCCACATGAATGCAGCATTGCAGGGGCCTGCTGTGAAGTAGTGTGCCGCCATTCGCAAACACGACATCCACAGGGTCAGTAGAGCTTCTTGCGTACAGCAGCTGAATTCCAGTGCTTCCTTTCCAGTGGTGGAGCCATGAGAGGCTGGATCCAGTGGCAGTTGCTTTCAGGATGATATCAGTTTGATATAAGCAAGAGTAGGGGCGGCACCTTGGGAGAAGGATGGGAAAGATGGCCAATTCACAGAGAAGCATGTTGCGAGTGTCTGGCTTTCTTGGGGGTAATATAGCAGATCATAAGTGCTGTTAGGTACAAACTAAATGTCAGAATTCTAGAGTAATGCAAACTAGTGTATAAGAGATTGTAATATGGCTAAAGCTTCACGTTAACAACTGCCACAGAATTTTCTTGGTTTATTTTTTTTTTTTTGCCACCAGATGGTGGTGCATGCACGGCACTGCTTCGTCTGCTGCTTCGCGCACACTATAGTTGTTTATGCACTGTGAAGTTCTGCCTTGAGCACAAAATAGTAACCATTGGAAGAAGGTGGTCTACAAAGCTCATCATGATGCAGCCATTGTGGACTCCAAATCACGCGAGCTCTGGGATCGAGAATTTGCTGCCGCTGTTGCATGAACTTGCAGCTTGCCCGTATGGGCCGTGGGCACCGCGGCATAACCACAGCGGTGCGGCCAACTGTCTAGCGTCGGGGCCATGTCCTTGCCCTCATCAGCCACTCAAGCGCTATGGGTGTTGGCGAGATTTTTGAATGCCAAACAGTGTGCCATGGCTGAAGTCGACGACCATGGAAATCCAGCCGCACTCCAAAAATTGGCCACTGCTTGCTCCTTCTCAGCTGATGTCGAAGGGAAAGGAACCCAGCCCATAAGCTTTCCAATGCAAGCTATTGCCTCGTTCACTGCAGCAATGGTGTGGCTCACCGCAGGCTGCGAGAGCCAAATGGCACCACGCTGCCAACGGGGAAGCTCCCAGTTACAAACGAAGCATGCAAAGCACTTCCACTTTTGACGGCAACCGGATCTACCTCTTTATCCCCCATCTCTCCTTCGAGATTGGAATGCAGCCTGTGCATGAGTGCCT
The DNA here is from genome assembly GCA_030143305.2 of Amblyomma americanum. Lineage (NCBI taxonomy): Eukaryota > Metazoa > Arthropoda > Arachnida > Ixodida > Ixodidae > Amblyomma > Amblyomma americanum. The sequence continues at coordinate 39,973 of JARKHS020000668.1, read as the reverse complement.
TCGTCTGCCCAAGAGTCTTCTTGCACCTCGTGCCTCCTCTGTCAAAAAGCATATGCGGCATCATGTTCACAAACAGAAGCGTGGAGCATTTCCCTCAAAGTGAACATACTTCTCTGTGGTTCCTGCCTGGACTGTCAAAATAGTTTTTCTTTTCGGAGTAGGGGCCACGCCTCGTGTCGCAAACAAAAAGCGCAGACCCGCCTCCGGAAGTCTGGCGTCACTCTGGACATAAGGGCAGATGGTCAAAGGGACGCGCCAAAGGAACTGGTTCCCGACAGGAACCGCGCTGGATCCGACCACAGTCGCGTGATGATGGGCTCTGAGGAACACATTTATGCAGTGTGCGTCCTCTGATAGGCTTAGATCACCATAACGTCCACAGTGCTGCAAACAACTTTTGGGATGGTACAGGGTTTTCAAGCCTTTGCTGTGTGCCGTAGCCAGTGCAGAGGCGCCGTTTCTGTGTGACACGTGTATATTGCTCCATGTCTGTACTGTGTGTAAATACAGCCATGCCTCATTAATATGGACACTTTGGTTCCCAAGCAAGAGTGTCCATAAAGCATGTGGTCCATAATAACAAATTATGGAAAAAATAAAATTATGAGGATAATAACAAATTACGGAAAAAATAAAATTATGAGGAAACACTATGCTTATGGTCTGCTTCTGGGCATAGTGGCAGGCAGTGATGCGAAAATCAGATAAGCTCGGAAGTTTCAGGTGTATTATTCTGGTCGCTACTATCTTCGGAGTAATGAGGTGTAAATTCAAGCACATTTGAAGGTCCATGATTAGCATGGTGGTGCTAATGGTGTAACAAAGTACTACCATTCATCGTGCAAGATCCACACTATTTTCCCGTGGTTTTGACGAGGTGCAGCTCTACACGGGTCCGCATGTTTCTGTAAAATTTTTCTTGCTACAGCAGAGTCCCGATTATGAATTCCTTTTTTATGCTGTGGCACGCATTTTTATGATGAATTAGTGCAGTCCCAGCAAATCCTTGTAATACCTAATACATTGAAAATACAGATGGTCTTTCTTTATTTTTTCATTAAATGATGGTGGGACGCGTGCCTGACGACTGGCACAAATTAAGTGTATAAGGTAAAAGAGGTTGCTAGATCAATTCTCTGGCAGTCGTCACGTGATTCTAGGTTAAGGGGAGACGTGATTCTTGAAATGATGAAATGATCAAAAAATGGGAAGATTTTTATTTTGCAAAAATGGCATATTCCGGATCAATATACTCTAAAGTTCCTGCCTAAAAAGTTTCAAGCTGGAAATGGCGATTTCAAAGCCAAATTCGGCAGGACTTCATGTCCATCGCTTCTCACAACTGCTTCTCCGATGGACGCCATCTTGGTTATTTTTTTTTAAGCTGGACCCCTTCTCCACTACCTGGTATTACTCACTACTGTGAGATATTTGTGGAACGTCTGCATTCCACTGTTTTGTTTAGACCTCTGTAACAATCTCCGAATGGCTGGCGCGCGCACTTCAAATGTGATTTTCTTAGTATCGTATTTTTTTGCCAACATGACTAGCCTTACAGAAGTTTTTGTTGTGCCTTTATGGTGCAGTTTCAATTAATCTTATACCGTTGAATTCACAACGAACTTAAATGCTGTTTTGGTTGGCTGGGTCAAACATTTAAACTTTTGCGAACCATAATGTCACCTGTTTTCACGAAGCCCCTTATATTTCATATTTGAATCCCCCTTATGTAATGCCCTCAAGGACCCTTAGGGTATCGAAAAAAATAAATGAATAAAAATGGCGGGTTGTCAATAGGCAAATCAAAATGGCTGCCACCAGAGTTAATGAAAATGTGGAGAGGGTGGGCATAGTGTAATGCAGCCTACTGCTTTCACTCTAGTAGAGTCAGTATATTAACTCCGTGCTTCTTTCTTTGGCCGCTCCCCTCTGATGTGACATGCAGGTTGGCCACTACTGCCACGTGTGTGATGCTGTGATCAAAAGTTATGCACTGTACTACCTGCACATGCACAACCTGCACCGGCTTGAGAAGCGCTTCCAGTGCATTGTGACAGCGTGTGGCCAGACTTTCACGTGCCCCAATGCCTTCCAACGCCACTCACTGCGCCACAACCAGAAGTCAGACAGCTTCTGCTCCATGTGCGACATGGTCTTCGACGACAACGAGCACCTGCAGGACCACTTTCTCAGTGCCGAGCATGCCAACAAGTACATGCGTGTTCAGGTGAGTCGAGCGAGAGAGAGAAAGGGCTGCAGTCCATTGGCCGAGGTTTCACCCAAAGCCCAGATGTGATGCCTTCTACCCCACGTAAAATACGAGCATCTGGCTTGTAATGCCTGGCTTTATTTTGCACCTTAGAAATCATAGTGTAGTGTGATTATTATCTATATGCTGTGCATTTTTTAATTCAGTTGGTGACGCACATCACTTTCCACCATACCAGTTAATTTGCTAGATAAAACAGGGAAGAGTATTGCAGCAATACTAATGCTATGCATTGGGCTTGTTGGTACATACTTCGAAATCATGGTAGCAGTGCGAAAAAGGGGACAACAGACGGAGAGTAGACAAGTACAAGTGCTGAACGTCCAACATTTTTTATTGTGAACAATTCACAAATGCCGTATTTTGTAGCGATAGCTACATTACGATAGCATTTCAGCCTTCAGCGTGGCGCCGCGCCACCCTGTGGCTGCGCCGCCACGCTGTCACGTGGTTGCTCATGTGGTGCGGAGCTGCTGCCGGCGGCGCAGCGCCGTGGCTGATCACATGGTTCGTCACATGGTTGGTCACGTGACCAAGTTCCACTCACCAGCTGTAGCTATCGTGTCACTCTAGGTTTAACCAGAGCTAAACCACCGCCACTTTTACTTGCATAATTCGCACACAGCCCATCTTTCTGCCCGGATTTAAAAAAAAAATTACTCATATTTTGGGCTGCTTGTTGCACAAGCACACCAGCGTGTGCGCGAATGCTTGGGAAGTTTGGAGTCAACTTTGTTTTTGCCAGCGAGGGGTGTAAGTTGCGGAGTCGACTTATACTCGGCAATATACTGTATACATTCCACATTATGACCTTTGTAGAGTTTTTTAGGACGTGTTTATGAAATGTCCGCATAATTTGCGCACCCGCTTTTTGAAGCCTTAATCTTGGGGAAAAAAAAGTGCACAAATCACGCGAGTAAATACGGTAGGACCAGAAAATTTGTTCATCTTATCAAAAGTTAATAGAAATGCTCCTAAAAAAGATGTGTGGCCATGCTAGATTTTCCAGATATGTGTTACATGAAAACAATGAATAAAATGGCCTTCCAGAGAGAGGATAATTGCAAATAAAGTATTTCTTGCACAATGCATGAACTGAGCTGAAGACAGAGCATGAAACAAGCTCCCATTATCCTACTTGAAAATGCATTGGTCAAGTTTTGTTTCCACTGTATCGCACAGTGCCTACTATTTTGTGATTTCTTTCTATTTGCGCTTTCCATTCTGCTTCAAGCGATTCGAAGGTGCCCATCAGGGTAGCCTTGCATCTCTCTCTTATCTTGCTCCTTCTGCAGCATAGCTGTTACCAAACTCCGTGGGCAGGCAAACCATGCGCCTTTCTGTACGCTGCAGGCCATGTGCGCTGCACCAATATCTGGCCATTTCTGCGCTGCGGTAACACTTGTTGCGAAGCCACATCTGTTGAAAATATGGCCCAGGAGTTTTTAAACTCAAGTCAGCAAGTGGGTGCACTTACAGCATTCACGCCTTTTACTCTGTGGGCGAAAATGCGCGGCATGTGACGTGAGCGCAAGGCTGAGATCTGACGACGTTAGATCTTTGCACCAGCGTAGGCGCTATGGTGCCCTGCATTTTCCGTTCCAGCAAGAGAGCCTTCCCCCATGAAAATGCGCTCTTGCAAGACTGCTTCCTCAAGCTTTTCGCAAAGGTGTGCGGAAGCCATTTTGTGGAGGTGCTCTTTCTTATGTACAAGCATTTTACATAATTTTTTCTTTGCTTAGTGCCGCACGAGTGCCCTGTGAGTGCCGTTACACAGAGTCATCGTGATTTGCAGTCACTGCAAAAGTTTATTTACACAAAGGGCATGCGAAACAGATCGTCTTAAGCGGATTTTTTTTTCATTGAGTCTCATGGGGAACCAACCAAATGATCTCATTTGTTCATGTTATCTGAGAACTTGTCTAAATGGGAGTCTACTCTGCATGCTCTTTGAGCCAGGGGTTATCGTCTGTGCGTTGCGCAAATATGCCAGCTCTTTGTCTGAGAGGGTGATGGAGGCCACACTTACGCAGCCCTCCCCAAGTGTAGAAATCCGTTCAGGTTCTACGATTTCTCGTGTGACACGTTTTGCTCTTCTTAATAATGGAACTGCTTTCTAGGTTGGGTGAACAGTTGGGTGAACAGGAGCAGTTTATTTGTCCTCCATTGGTTACTGTTCTCTGTTTCATACATCAGGTGCAACACCGTCAAAGCTAGCGCTTTAGTTTGCACTGCCTACATCTGTGATAAAAAAATGGAGTGTTTTCCTTGTGGCCAGTGAAAAGTAATGAATTCTTTGTATCTATGTCTGTTACATGATGAATTTGTCATGAAATTGATTAAATGCGCTCTTATTTCTGATGACATGCTATTGCTTTCTCATGCCTTAGACCATTTGGCCACAAAACAAGTGCGGAGTAAAACACCTCTCTTTATTTTTTCATGTGGACTACTTCCGTACCTTTCACAGCGCTGCACCTGATGTATGAAACAGAGTATAACTGCCCTTTTAGCCCCTCAAGCTTAACTTAGCTTTTGGTTCTCTGTGAGCGTAAGTGTAAGCCTGTAAAAAGATAGGTTCCAAGCCTTCTGTGATAAAGATGGATCCAAGTAAAAGTTGCCTGATCCCGTGCATTGGTTTGTTTAAACATTCTGGCTTCCACCAATGCTTCATCGTCTACAGGAGAAGTACAACCGCTCAGAGCCACGCAACTACCGATGTCGAGTGTGCCACAGCTGGTTCGGCCTGTTTGCCACATTCGTGAAGCACATGGAGACAGAGAGTCACCAATACCAGTGCCAACACTGTGGCCTTCTCTTTGTCCAGCCAGGGCCACGTCGCAACCACATCCAAAGTGTGCATCCAGAGCTGGCCAACATCTGTGAGGTATGCCTAGTGCAGACTTTGGGCAGACTGTCAGCTTTACAGGTGGAAACATTTTACGGCGCCACACCAGGCGTTTGCAGAACATGAAGCTACTTTGGTGTGCTGTGTACCATCTCAGTTTTGGAGTGCAAACTTGAACAAGGTCTGGGAGGGGAAGCCTTAGTCCACTGACGAATGTTTCAACTTGGGGACTTTTCTTCTAGCCAAAAATAGTAGTAGTATAATAACGTTATGTCATAATGTTGGTTGGAAGACTGAGGCCTCCCTCCCTCTTTCGTATTGCTCAAGTTTGCACTTTCAAAAACCATCTTCCCGCGGCTTTTCTACCGTGGATTTTCAGTTTTGTTGACTTGAGTGTGATGCACAAGGGCATACAAATTGGACTTGGCATCAAAAATATGGTAACATCTTTCGAAGCCAGAACCATCTATGCCAGAAAGGTTATCCAGAATTGATGCATTATGAAGCCAAATTTTACTATACTGGGATTATGTTGGCTCTCACTTTATCTCATGTCGTTTGTACCAGTTGTGCATTAGTGATAGCACATGATTGTGTGTATTTTTCCAGATTTGTGGCTCCAAGATGGCCAACTCCCAGGCTTTGTGGAGCCATCTGTCACTGCACAGCATTGTGCATGAGTGTCACAAGTGCCACCGCCGTTTTCTTCAGCGCGAGCAGCTCATGGCCCACATGGAAGTTCACGCGTGAGTAGGAGCTTTTGATTCTCTCTGCCATCTTCTTACAATGACTCACATCTTTAGAGGAGGGAGAACAGAAGCACCTAGCAGTAACATGGTACCTGTGAGGGCATATTCAAATCCTGGTTCAGTAGAATCTCTATTATATGATCCTGGTTGATACGAATTTTGGGATGATACAAATTCGTAAAATGCCCCGGCCAGAGTGCATTATGTGCAATGGGCAGAAATTCGGATGTTACGAACAGCCCTGCACCCCTCTGTGGATGATACGAACACGTGAGCCATGACCGCACCCTCAAGCACCAAGTACTTGCCGTGCCTGTACATCACCAACATCGTGATCGCGAGTTGAGCGGTGCACACCACGAGTAATGACCGCAGCACGCGGCCTGGCCGCAGCCTTAGGTAAACCATGTTAGCCAGAAATGGATCTGCATAATTTCGGCATACAAATTTTGTTCGTTTTGATGATACGAACTTTGGTTGAACCAAACATTTTTCGTGACCCTGTGAGATTCGTATGATCGAGATTCTACTGCATTTGGTTTCAGCGCGAGACAGAATGCGGCTCACATATGCAATTGCTCGCTCTACGCGTCCTTGGTGTTGCACTTCTTGACTGCCATCACCCCATGTATGGCAGGCACTGCAGGGCCACATACTGTTCAATCTCGTGAGGTCATTGGCCAAATGGGAGTCTGGGCACGTCGGCAGGAAAACCCTGCAGGCCGAGCTCTTGTAATGGGCACTGGCGGCAGAGATGAGTGGGCTCTCCACAGTGGAAGCACGAACGCAGTCAGTCGGAGGCATGCCAGACGTCTGCTTTGCTAAGGGGTGGTCGATCTTTCAGCTTGTACCGCGCCGGCTGCACGGAAGATAGCAGGACATGATGGTTGGGAACAAATGACAAGGAAGCTGGGCCAGGGCGTCGCAAAGCGTCAGTGTATATTGGGCGGTGGTAGCCATTTGGGAAGGGCTTATGTTCGTCAGCCAGTAACGAAGGCCTGCCCACTTGCTGCACCTCATCGTGGATGACGCTATCAAGAGGGCCAACCATTGGCTGCGATGCGCCGCAAAGCTTCTGAAGCTCGTCACACACAGTGGAGCGAATCATGTCGCGGAGGTGGTCAAGGTTGCTTCTGAATTACGTAACATTACGTAACGCAGCTTTTGGCTTCCTAAATAGCTGGGTCATCTTGCCAGAAAAGCCGCATCATGTCTTTGACGTACATAGTAACTGTCTCATTGGGCATCTGTATCCAGGACTGCAGAGCCTGCTCAGCTCAGCCTGACAAATTGTGTTGCTGTATGCCTTGAGCAGTCAATGGCGGAACTCCCACTATGATGTTAAAAAGTCCTCACGGTTCTCATACCACATATGGGTGCCCGGTTTCAGGCTGAAGAAGATGTTGCCTCGGCTTTGCTGAGTCATCCCACTGAATAAACGAGGCGACGCATTCAGGCGAAATGGGTCAGTCTTCCATGTGCTCATGCTGAGTGCCGTGGAACGACTTCGGTACTTGCGGGTTCTGGAGGGTGTAGCAAGTAGCACCTTGCATGGCAGGTCGAGGGGCGGACGCCGGGCAGACTCCAATGGCCTGTGCTCAGAGGCCAGTCCTAGGTTTCTGCGCCTTACTCTCTGAAACTGGTGTGTTGACCGGCAGACCTGGGTATACTATCATTGGTCAAATTTCAGGATGCACTGCCGTGGTGGCTCAGTAGTTATGGCACTAGGCTGCTGTCCTGAAAACGCGTGGGTTCGATCCCTGCCGTGGTGGTCGAATTTCGATGGAGGCAAAATTCTAAAGACCCATGTACTGTGCGATGTCAGTGCACATTAAAGAACCCCAGGTGGTCGAAATTGCTGGAGCCCTTCACTACGGCGTCCCTCATAGCCTGAGTCTCTTTGGGATGTTAAACTCTATAAACCAAACCAAACCAAATTTCAGAATGCCGTGAATTCATTTGGTGCCCGGGCCTGGGTGGCATACGTGTTTCCATGGTTTCCATGGTCTTGGAAGTTTTTGTGTTGTTTGTAAGACCTGATGTCTGCTGGTGCATAGTTCTTCGGTGAGGCTGAGTTCGAGCTTGGCTGGAGTCTGGTTGACAGCACATGTAAGCACAGATTTTTAGGGTTCATGTGGATAGGAAATAAAAAGCAAAATGCACCTACATTTTTTTTTTTATGCCCTAGATTAGTTCATTTTTCATCACAAAAGTTTTGTACATTTTTTTTTCCTGCCACCCACACAGACATCTGCAATTCTACTGTAGTATTATTGCTTGCTGCAGTGGCTTAGTGCCCATGGCATTTAGCGGTTGAGCTGAACGCCGTCATAAGCAGTCAGCTGCTGATACTATTTTATTGTAGTGTTATTGTCGTTGCTCACATGGCAAATGACATAACCTCTCAGTAATGCAAGCTGCCACGCTAGCATGTGCCAAACCACTATAAAAATTCACAATGCCATCTGCACTTCTGTAAGGTGGAGGAGATTTGTTCGCCTATTGTGCACTCGCGAAGTATCTTTAGTTGTACTTTTCAGTCTTGTTTGTTGTTGTTGAGCACCTCTTCTATTGTTTCCATTCAGGCCGCCCACGCCGTGCCCTTGGCAGGGCTGCAACCGCAAACTGGCCACAAAAGTGGGGCTGTACAATCACTTGCGAATGCATCGTGGCGACACGGACTTCAGGTGCCTGACTTGTGGAAGAGGTAGGTCATCTGGTTTTGCTGTTGCACAATGAAGCTGTGTAAATGCTGGCACATACAGTTGGCATCAATAGTTTATGAGCCACACAAGCTGTGAAAAACTAGCACCTTCCCCGTAGCTTGGATGCAAAGTAGGCTTGTGCAAATGGGGAATCATCAATTCAAAGCAAATTTACAGCAAATAGTTTGTGACTGCAAATCTAGTAGCGAGAAAAAAAGGAAATTCATTAGAGCTCAATAGCGTACGCCGAAAGACTTGGCTTGCAAAATTCACTAAGACAACTGAAATAAAGATTAGACAAAATAAAAACTGCTTTCAAAATTGCATTTACCAATGTTCAAACAAAAGCAGCCCTAAGTGCTCTAAGCATCATAGTCTCAAGCCTTCAATATGCAATTCTTCATATGCTGTTCATTTTAAACGTATAGAAATATTGCTTACAGAATATGCAGATGCAGAAATTTTGGGCTTGATTCATACTCTAGACTTGTGCAGCACCGATTCTCACATTAGCTTCATTGCTATGCCAAACTTGCAGAAAGCCTGGTTTGACAACAAAACATGAGGAACCTGTAGTCACTCTTAAGTTTTACCCAAATGAATGGTTGATGTAGTAACATTCTCTAAAAATTTTTAGCTACCTGATTTTTTTCTACACAGAATCCATGCTTTCATGGTACACTTATTATCTTCATGTCAAATCAATGACAGCGTGAAAAAATCTCTGCATCTTACCAGGCCAGGAAGATTTCTGCTGAATGTCTACCTTAGGAAGAATTTATCAAGGAATACAATGCGACAAACTGCATGAAAATTTGCAAAGCCATTGTCATGCTATGTTTTATACTGAAACAGATTAGTCCTGCAGGGTGCACTATGCTGTAATTAAAGCTGCTGGTTTAACTATTCCACTTGAGATGTGGAATTCTGGCTTTTTCTTCACTTTTTGGTCATCTTTTGTAATGTACATGGACTTGTGCCAGGTAGAAGCCTCAAAACCACCGAGGTTTTTTTAGACATTAAAGAAACTTTCAGTCTCTGCATCTTACCAGGCCGGGAAGATTTCTGCTGAATGTCTACCTTAGGAACATTTTAATAGCTCATGCACACTAAGATTAAGATTTGGAGAGCAGGATGTTTTACGGTTGTGGTTGTAGGCGTCGTTTCTCTCCTCTCGTCTCTTCACTCACTTCCTTGTTTCCTTTGTGCTTCTGGCTCTGCAGCCTAGGCCAGGCAGGAAGAAAAGGAGGCTGGCCTTTGTCCCCGTGCCTTTGGTTGTGGGTTGTTCTTTGTTCGGTCGGGCAAGAGGTGCAGAAGGGTGGAGGAGGCAAGTTGAAGAGGCTATGTGGGGTCGCTAGGGCTGAGGTGGTGTTCCTGTCGGGAGCACATGCAGGAACACTAGGCTGAGGTAGCCCACTCTCCACAGCACAGGGACAAAGCCTCATCTCCTTCCCTTTCTTGCCTAGCCTTGGCTGCAGAGCAAGAAAAAGTTGTCAAGCAGCAAAGGTTTAAGGCGATAGTCTTTAATGGCTCATACTCGCATCCGTCCGTTACATTTTAGGTCACGTGGCCTTATGATGCCACATGATCTCTCTGTCATGCTCGTGCGAGCTGCTCTTCCCCTCTGTCATGAAATGAATTCAAGCGCAGCAAATTCAAATCAGTGCAAGGAGTCGCAAACGGCTTTTGCCTTCCCGCAGTTAAAAGATATCTAAGTGCCTCCAACGAATTTTTTGCCCTAGCCATTGTCTTTCTTCCCTCACCCACCTCGGTGGGGGCTCAAGTTCCATGAGGATCCCCCTGGGGATGCACCCCTGGCGGTGGGGGCTCCTGTAGACATGATTACCTTTGGAAAATTGAGCTACGTTTTGCCCACTAATTTAATATAACATGGCACTGGGGCCTTGTAAATTTGGCTGTGATATCACTTCTTCCCCCCCCCCCTTCCCCCCTTTATTTTTGCAGGCTTCTTCAAGAAGAAAGCTTTGGACTCTCATATGCGACTTCACGAAGAGCCCTCTGCACTGGCCAGGATGCAGCGTTCAGAGCTGGCACCAGGTCAGATTGCTGTAGGAATGTGTGCGTGGAGGAAAACTGTGCTGTAGGTTAAAAAGAATGGAAGCAGTACACACACAAGGCGCCAAAAAAAATATATATATATATCTACTGTTTCGCTGTTCACTCATATTATGTTTCAACCTGCTGACAAATATACCGTATAAATGCGTGTAAGACCCGCACTTTTTTTCTCAGATTCGGGGGGCAAATTTCGGGGTGCGGCCCATACACGCGATTTTCGAAAAAAAAAAAATGTTTTCAAGTGAAAGCAAACCAATCTGGAATGCGCAGCATTTATTTACCGTTCAGGCATCACTCACGGAGTCTTCAGACTCCGAGCTGGTGCTGTGTTCAGGTATATGTTCAGCCCACAGAAAGTAGTCTTCGGTCCCGTCTAAACTGTTTGAAATTCCGGTCACTTTGAAACTCCGGGTTACAATGTCGGTCGACACGGAATTCCACGCGGACAAAATCCATCCAAGCACAGTCGCGAGCGGTGCCCTCTTAAGCCGCCCTGTCGGCGTCTCGTCGTGATTGCCATTGGCCATCCATTCCGAATACTGCCTTCGATATTCAACCTTAAAAGGCCGATTGACGCTTACATTGAGGGGTTGCAGCATGCCGGCGAGGCCGCCCGGTATCACGGCCATGTCTGTGCGGATACCACGCAGGCGTTCCTTAACCCTACCCGTCGAGTGACCGCGGAAGCTGTCCAAGACGAGGAGCGATCGTCGGGCCAGCATGGCGCCTGGGCACTTCTCCCAAACGCTTTTTACCCAGTTGAGCACAAGCTCATCATCCATCCAGCCCTTTTCTTGGGCGCGAACTACAATTCCCTTGGGGAAAACGCCTTTAGGAATCGTTTTTCTTTTCAGGATGACATAGGGGGGCAGCTTCCGCCCGTCCGCAATGACGCACAGCATAACGGTACACCGTTGGCGCTCCGCGCCGGTTGTCCGCACGAAAACACTCTTCTTTCCTTTCAGTTCAACTGGGCAGCTCTCGGGACAGTCGAACCACACGGGGGTCTGGTCGGCGTTCGCTATCTGCGAAAATATATAGTTGTGCTCACGACGCAGACCAATGACATACTTCTGAAAGCTGAGCACCTTGTCGGTGTAGTCGGGGGGCAGCCGCTGGCATAGCATGGTCCTTCGCCGAAATGATAGGCCCTTCCTCTTCAGAAATCTTCGTACCCAGCCGGCACTAGCCTTGAAGTCCTTGTGCGGTATGCTTTTAGCACGCGCCAAGGCTTGTGCCCTCACTCGCAGCATGTCCGTTGTCAACGCGTAGCCGTTGTTCCGCACTTCCATTGAATAGCATAGCAGCTCTTCTTCTAGCTCAGGAAATTTGCATGGCTTGCCTCGGAAAGCACGCTTTTTGGAGCTGGTATTCTTCAACGCATCCCTTTGTCCGCACCACCGTCGGACACACTTCTCGTCCACGTCAAATTTTCTGCCCGCGGCACGCTTGCCGTGTTCGAGAGCGAACTCCACTACTTTCAGTTTAAAGCCTGCCGTGTAGCTGTTGAGGTGCTTGCCCATCGTGCAACAGTGACAATGCTCGGAGGCAGTTCATGAAAAAGTGAAGAACGACAGCGCACGAGAGCAACAACTATGCCGAGCGACCACGCTAACACAACCACCAAAAAACGCATGCTTTGACAGCCAGAACAGAACAAAGTTAGGCCTGGCGATACCGATGCCGATACGGATAGCAGAAGTACAGTAGCAGAAGCTCGCGGCAGAAGAAAAGATATGATGATGACCCGCGGCCTCGGGCGCCATCCATGGGCGGCACCTTGAAGCTCCTGTGCGTATGTATTTCGAAGGCTATTCTTGCGTGTTTCCTGGAAAGATTGGGTGCAGCGCTTACACGGATTTTTTTTTTTTTCAAATATTTCCTTTGGGAATACGGGGTGCGGCCCTTACACGGGTGCGGCCCTTACACGCGTTTATATGGTACAACTTTTTCAGTTTTGCAACAGTAAAGGCACACTGGTGTAAGAATTACCACATACAAAGTTCATATCTTTTTATGCTTGTTAGTTGCCTGTTTGAAACATAGCTGAACACTTTCACTTTTCACATTACACAGTTGCACAGCTGGCCAGAGAACTGACAGTTTTACTTCAGTAACCACTGATGTGCAGCATCTAGTGTGACTGACATAAAAAACTGCCATGTTTATGGAATTTGATAGAATGTACTCCGTCCAGCATGAAGTGAACTTGGGACTTGAAGCCACATTTTTCATGACATTCCTGTGTTCTCACATAGGTAATTAGAATGTATGTACCGTTTGACCCTCACAAACGTATTAATAGTCACTGGAGGAGATTAGGTGCAATGATTACTTTTATTTTTTTTTCTTATTTTCAACTTAAAGCACTGCTCATTTTAAGTTGCAAATGAATGTACACCGAGTTTTTTTGGCTTGCAAGCCAGTATCCTTGTTTGGGCATGAATCTCTTAAACTCACAGATTTTCTCTCCGAACAGGTCTTCAAGCTTTTGTTTACTGTCAGCGGTGATGATGGTAATTTGGGCAATGGTACAGTCCTGGATAATTCCATAATTTAGCATGCAGGCCGCAAGCAGCAAAAATGCATTAGGCATGACCCTAAGTGAACTCTTGCTTTTCCTCAAGCCATCTGTGAGCTCCAAGTCGTTATGAGATAATGTAAGATAGAAATAAGTTACTGTTATTCTTTTCTTCTAGACAGCGCTTGTTCGGTGTACAAGTGGGCGTGTCAAACTGTAAGCCATTTTAGAATGCGGTTCAGTAAGGAACTGACACTTTTCTGCTCTGCAGGAAGCCACATGCTTACTGAGGTGAGCCCGCAGGAAAGCCAAGAAGAATCTGCGGGAGAGCTTATTCAGCTGATCTGTGCCGGCTGCCTGAATGGCTTTGAGTCGGAAGACCTGTTTGCAGCACACATCTGCACAGGACATCAAGGGTGAGTTGGATGCTCGGGGCAGACGCTGCTGCTTGGCTGGTAACAAGAGAAGGCATTCATGGGCAGTCAAAATATTGTCAGAGTATTTGTTGAAGAACCCCTAAACCACCTTTTTATTGAGGTGCTTTTTTTTTTTAACTCCGCGCTGGAGAAACTTCTTCTTGGGACCAAAATAGAAGCTGTTAGTCTCCTCTTCGTGAATTCATGATTGTATTGAAACCACCTTTGGCAGGCGCATTGCCAAGGAAGGTTTCCAATCATATGTTGTCATATTGCTTTTTTTTTTCTTTTTGACAATGCGTCTATGGAAGCCTTCTGTTATCATGCAAGGAAGTGGCTAATGGTGCCACCTTATTTTCTGTGGCACTGCAGGCACCACCCTAGCATAAAGAAAGTCACAGGGGCTAGAATGGAATGAACAGAAACCACATTTTAAGGACAACAAGAAGGGTTTACGGCTCGATTAACACTCCATATGCTAGAACCGCGAGAACAAGTTTGCTGCACTTATTCAGTCGCAGAGAAGCATCGAGAACTTGACAGCATGCAAAAGTGGAGTCTTATTCAGTAAACTTGTGTACTTTGTATCCTTTACTATAATTAAAGTACCTCCGTGGCAGAGAATTCAAAAGTTTGCGAACAGAGAACAAAGAATCTGTGAAATTCCATGAAAGTCATGAACTAGTGCTTCAGAATGTACTTCACGTTCTATTCGGAACCAGGGTATGATTATAGAGTGAATTTTTTTTTTAGCTTTTTAAGATAGCTAAAGCGACCTTTCGCTACCAGACTTAAAAGCTGCTAAGAGAAGCCACCTTTTTAATCACCTTGGAGCAAAGCGCACGACATGCAAATGCAAAAAAAAAATGGCTTTAGATGTAGAAAAAGAAGGTGGTGCAGGTCGCTGAGCAAAGGAAGGCACTGAAGGAGTTGAATGGTGTTAGACAAAGCTAAGAAGGGTACCTCGAAACACCGAGTAGCAGTAGCACAGCAGTGACGGCGGCTGATGCTGCGCACAGTACAGTATCAAGGGCTTCGTTTCGCTCGACTGTGGCACATGCATCTGGATCGCTGACTCTGAAATATCGCCGACGCATCCGCTGCTTCCATATTTTAGCGTGCTGTCTGCGTTTTTTATTGGGACCCCTCGGCTATAGTTGACCTGAACAGTTTGAGATTGCATTATAATTGTTGTTATCTCCCTTGGCATTACCATCCTCCTTGTCACGTAAGCATCAAGTCGTGCTGTCATATTAGATTCCATCAAAATTTGCATTAGTATGTGTTTTTCTGAACACATTTATGCTTTGTATGACTTCTCATGCTATGAGATTCCCCTGCCCCATTATGCCATTATTCTCCTGCCAAATAGATAAATGACGGTGAGGAGTAAAATATTTTTGTGCAGTAAATCTTTCTTTGCATCTATGTGTTCCATGAAAACGAATTTCTTATTAAATTAAACTACCTCCACTGACATTTGAACTATTCCACAATATTTGGCATATTGCCGCCACCGCGGCTCAGTGATTATGGTGCTCGACTGCTGACCCGAAAGACACGGGTTCGATCCTGGCCGCGGTGGTCGAATTTCTGTGGAGGCGAAATTCTAGAGATCGTTGTACTGTGCGATGTCAGTGCACAGTAAAGAACCCCAGATGGTCGAAATTTCCGGAGCCCTTCACTACGGCATCCCTCATAGCCAGAGTCGCTTTGGGACATCAAATCCCCATAAACCATTAACCAATATTTGATATTATTTGCAATCAATTGTTTTACGCTTATTAGCTCCAAAACCAAAAATTCGATAATCGCTTGTCCCTTATTGGAAATGCTCAGAAGAAAAAGAAGAGAATAGCTGTCTTCCTTTAGAAAAGAAATATAAAGCTCTCCCGTATAACTAAGAGCAAATCTGTTTTCAATGCAGCATTTACAGTTTCAGAGAATAGTTTTTTCCTGCGGATGGTTTATGTATACTGTCCTTTATCATTAGCCATTATGTTTTTCCTCCTCTTCAGGGTCAGGTAATTTTGACTAAAGTAGTCGGGGAAAACTTAGAAAAGTTTGTAATTTCGAAAAAGTACCTTGCATGGCACCCTGAGGCCACTGGGCTGTGGAGTAGCCAAAGCGCTGCTCGCGAGCAATTTATTTTTTTTTTCTTACTGGAAAGTTTAGCGTGAAGGAAACATTTTCTAGATTTTTTATTCATCTGTTTTCCGACTGGGTATGTCTAATATTTTTTTTGGCTTTTTGTGCGAGTCACTCAAACTTTACCAATCAAAAATTTTCTTTTCTTTCGTAAGCAACGTACGTTGTTTTTTTCTTTGTATCACTGAAAATAGAATACTATTAACTTCTCTCTGATATGTTGCAATTAACAAATATTTTTAAATTAATGGGTGAAAAAAAAATGTTATGCACATCATCCCGAAATTGCTTGTTTTCCCACAGTAAGGACAAAGTTAAAGGGATAACCAATAAATATGTCAATGTCATGGGACATATATTTCCTGTAATATTAGCATATGGCATCAGAGCATGAGTGGTGGCTGCTTTTTGTTTATTTGTTGTTTTAGAAAATTTAACACAATTCAGTAAACTTCAGGACAACTCTCTTTTTGAAAAATTTATATTTGGAGCAAGTATTTTTTGTATATTTACAACCAGGCTCTACATTGTGATGATATGTGCTTATTGTATTTTTCATGTGCAGACAAGGTCAAGACCAGGCCTTTGTGGCCACTGATGACTCGGTGATCAACATGGTTACGGGAGATGGCACACTGTCGTCTGCAGACCTCGGTGGAGGCCAGTTGGTGGCCACTACAGAGGACGGCATCACTACTACCGTAGCCATAAATCCACAAGAGGATCTGGCCACACAGCTAGCTAGGGCTGTTGCAGAAGCCACAGGCCCCGGCCAAGTGACCGTGTCCATAAACACAGCCGACGGCATTGCAACCATCAGCCAGGACCCTCGTGACTTGACCGACTTTCAAGGCATGGAGTCTGTGACAATGGACTCTGCAGACCTCGAGCTTGCAGACCAACAGCACCAGATGGCATCGTTACATCAAGAAGGCATGGAAGAAGTAAATGAGCAAGAAGGCAGCGAAGAGCTGGTCATACAGCAACTTGGAGAGCCTGAACACGACCCACAGCCAGAGCACGAGTCCGGACAGCAAGAACAGATAACCGCGGATGACCCCAATCCGGACGAACTGATGGAGGAACAGCCCCAATCCAATCCAGACCCTGAGCCAGAGCAGATGGAGAGTGCCGACCTCCATCAGGAAGTTCACGAGAACCAGGACACTAGCATGGAGGCTGAAATGAGTGCTCATACAGCACAGCTGCTGATGGCTGCCAACCAGGAGGGCTTGGAGCACTTGGCCGTAGAGTCTGAAAATGGCGAGGTGATCCACTTTGCCATTGTCCACCACCCCGAGGAGTCCCAAGGAGGAGTTGCCGTCACCTCAGAAGAAATGGCTATGCTGACGAGTGGAGATGGCACAGCGTCGTCTCTTGCCCGCATCATGACGATGGACACATCGTCATACATGGTATCTGGTGACATGACGACTACATCAGCCCAGCTGGCCAGTGAGACTAAGGTTGTTGGTGCTCTCAACACAGAGGCACCATTGCTGTCGGTGGGCTCTGGAGAGCTGTGCCCACCTCGAGAAGCCTACGAGGCGGGACAGGGAGACGCGGCCACAGTGGCAATGGCAGAAGGCAGTGAAGGCCAAGAACAAGCAGTTGCGGCAGCAGGCATGACATATACCGAAGCATCCGGTGGCGAAGGCGATCAGATGCCCATAGTCATGATGGTACCGGGTGGTCAGGAGGGCTTGCACATGGAAGGTGAGGAAGGGTTCGCCAACGCTGCTGTGCTCAAGGTTCCAACTTCAGATGGTGGAGAGAGGGTGCTTCTGATCCCAATCAGCTCAGAAGGAGGGAACACTGTATTTGCCCTGCCTGGGGGACTGGCACTCAGTGGTGTCACTGAGGGACAGGAAGGGGCTGGAACAGAGCAGGGCTGTGTGGCCGTCACCTTGGATCCGGCTTCAGCGGCCAATGTGAGTGGAGACCATGGGATTCTGACCCTGCCCATGGTGACGGACGCAATGACAGGCCAAGTATCAGTGCAGTTTTCCGCCGAACACGGAGAATGAGGCCAGCCATTGACAGCACTAGTAAAAACAGTGGGGTCTTTTTGGAAAAGAGGCTTGCACTCTGTTGGTCTCAATTTTTGTTGTCTGCAGTTTGTTACCACTTATTCATCGCAAGGGGGGTAGCTTTGTGGATTACAACACACACATTTAAGCAGAGGATTACCACATGCTTGAACAGAGGTTAGCACACGTTTGAACAGATGTTTAAAGGTTATCTGTACTTTTCTGTTTGACAGTACAAGTGTTATGATCTGTTCTTGTGCCTTGCATTGCAGTAACCCCCATTTCCCTATTTGCTTTTCCTCATTTTATGAGAAAAACAATGCTAGTGGCAATGCAGGTTATAATGCAATCAATAAGTTTGGATGTGAGCAGAATTTTCCAGTGGTGGTGTGCAAGGAAGACAAGCTCCCCAAAACAAGGCAAGGCTGTCATGGTTCCCCAAAGTACAATTCAACATAGTCTACATTTCGATTACATGATGCATACTTCGTTACTTTATTGTTGCACTGTCATGGGTAAAATTTGATTCACAGTGGGCCTACTTGCTCACAGCTGATCACATCCACTATGTTAAGTACTGTTGGTACCTGGCATCGTACAAATGCCAAGCAGTAAAGATATATTTAAGCACATTCATCTCATCAAACTTGCAAGATAGATTTGCGTTCAAAAAAAAAAAATCACACTGCACTGTTGTAAATACATGCGCATTGTTTCTTTGATAATGCAATTCTTGTAGTTGGTCCCTCAGGCCAGATACATGATTTTGCAGGGAAAATGAGCAGCGTTGTCTCGACACATACTATTGTCCTCCAGCTGTCAATAAAATGTTCACCATTCCTTACTGCAACGTATTTCCTGCAACTCTTCCTTAAAGGTGGCCATGATATACACATGGTAAAATCATCTCTTTCAATGTGGGCGTTGTGCTAGTACAAATGAGATGCACCATACTGCAATGTGTCTTTTTGCTTGTTCACTAGTCTTTATACAAGGTCTCACATTAATTTCACTTGGCCTCATTGTTTCTAGCAATTTCTGCTTTGTTCAGCCTAGCTTATTATTTTATTTGAGTCATTAAAAACTAGCCACACAAGTGCATCAATACTAGGTCATTCCCCACGAAAGGAGTGGTGCGAAATTCTTGACATTTTAAATTGTCATCGCTTAAGACAACTCTCAATGTAAGTGTAGAGGCTTTCTTTTGAAGAAAAATTTTTCCTTTAAACATCATGCTCCAAAGTTTAAGAAATCACCTTAATCTGGGAATTTCTAGAAAATTATTGTTCAGGAAATGTTCCTTGCTGATAAGATTCGTCTTCACTTGTAGTTAGGTATTGAGATACCCTGTTGTACTCCAAAAGGTGAACCATGACTCACCAGCCCAAAAGGGAAGCACAACGGGTGAAAAATTGAGATTTCCACATTTTAAAAATAAATTCGGAGTCTAAATTTCGAGACAGAACTTTTTTACGGTGTTGTCTGAAACCTTGTTATAGTATTGTTTGAATTCAAGTTTAAAACTGCCCTTGCATTGTTCTGTAATTGCAAATATGACGATTTCTGCGAGGACGGCCACTCAGACTGTCAGGAAACTCTATGTGGGCAACGGTACACGTCAAAACAAACAGCCAAATGGTCTCATCGGTGTGGCAACCAAGCACCTAGCCTGCTGGCAACGCGTGGTGGTGTCCACTACAGCCGAGTGAAACATGGTACTTCGATGGCATGTTCAATGGCATTCGGTGAGCAGACTGTCTAGTAATCAGTGGCAATCAGAGGAGGCATCGTCGTCGACCCGATTTTCAAAGAGCAGAAGCTGCCCTAGCAGCCCGAGTCTTCTAATCATTCCTACGGTAAAAGCGGAAGGACTAGGCCTATTCGACCCCGAGCGAATAACGCTTCTGGAACTCGTGCGTCATACTCCGGGATTGCGACGTGGCACGCGCGCAACCAAAGGCCCGACTCCACGCCTCGTGCCTATTCAAGCAGGCGCAAGCGCGGCGCTCAGTTATGCTGTTTTCATTTAAATATTTTGTTCGCTTTTCATTTGTCACTATTATTATACATGCTCTTTTGTTGTACAGAGCATGTGCAGAAAAACTGAATTTGGTCGAATTCATTGGAGAGTCGTTGCCGTACGGTGATGTGGCTGGCGCAGGTGGGAGGTAAGATGAGATGCTTAAACACGTTCTGTACCTGCCAAGTGTCTGCAGCCGCGCTACTCGCGGTGCTCACACGCCGTAACCAGCACGGCAGCGTGCATCAGTAGAGATTTAGCTTAGCGCAATCCGCTTCAGCGTGCCACTAGTGTGTACACACTGACTAGTCCCGACGGGCCAGTTGTGCAAATCAAGACCTACTGGCGCAAACAGCCACCGGGCGCCTGGCACTTTGTGCCTGTGCAAAAGCAGTGGCTCCCTGTGGAATCGGATCGCACTATGCTAAATTTCTTTAATCGGGGCACGCGTGGTTCTCTTCATTTCCGCGGAACGAGTTTCAGCAGAGTGCTGGTGTCGCACTCACTATTCTCTGCACGATTGCGCAAGCATGAGAAGCTAGCACGAGGCACATTGTGCGGGTACCCTTTTCCGAAGCCCGACGCAGGTTTGCCCAGGGAAAAATTCTGCAACTGGGAATCTGCTGGTTCGTGCTGGTATTTGCTTGTTGGTCCCAACAATAAAAACCTTGTTGGTATTGAACTGTGCCAGCTGGTTCCAGCAACAGAGCTTGCCAATTTTCAACTGGTCCAACTCCTCCCAGCAAGAACCTTGCTGGTTTTCTGCAGGGCCAACTGGTTCCAGCAGGTTCAAGCAGAAACCTGCTGTCCCAGCTATTGAATTTGCTGGTTTTCTACTGGGCCAACTGCTCCCAGCAAAAACCCTGCTGGTTTTCTACACGGCCGAATGGTTCCAGCATAGAAACCTGCTGGTCCCAACTATAGAGCTTGTTGGTTTTGAACTGGGATTTGCTGGTTCCAGCTAACTTTTTCTGTTCAGTTTGGAGAACTTTTTTCATTGTTTGAATAGTAATGAAGCTCTTTAGCTAAAAGAAATTTTCAACTAAATCTCTTGGATTGTGCCCGCAATTAATTCCATAAAGAATGGCAAAATTTGATGAGAAAACTTTGCTCCAAAGTCCAATGAGAAAGTTGTAGAATGGTCTGCGAAACGTCCCACTGAACAGTGTTTAAATTTCCATCTATTACGTATCGGCTTTTTTTCAATCTCTACAGATGCCCGCAAAATACAAAGTATACCACATGACATGTCTGCTTGCGCACCACGATTGCAGTGCTCTCGAACGTTACGCCCAATAAACAAACAATGTGACAGGGCTGCGAGGCACGCACTGCCTGTGTGATTACGGGAGCGCAAGCGATAAAGACTGCGTCTACTGGCCGCTGTCATCAAGCTCCACAGGGGAAAAATACCGCTGGCGTAAATCACACAGCCAGCTGTTGCGTCACTGCCCTGTCGGCTTCTAAGGTGTAGCACACTGGGCTAAATGATCTGTTAGTTCAATTGCGGCGCGCAAGCGGGCATGCCACATGGTATTTTTTGTATTTCGCAGTCATTTGCAGTGAACGAAAGAAAAGCTAACATGTAATACAGGGAGGGTTAAAAGCTGTCCAAACGGAAGTTTGCGGATCGGTCTACAACTTTCTCGTTGACCTTTTTCGCTGATCTCTGTTTCTTACGAAGTTGGTTAATTAATATAGACTAATTGTGCAATTAAGCACAATACAAAAAATAGTGTGACTTGCTCCATACTATAGCCAGCAGCATGCATTTGGTCGCGTGGTCGTAGAGTGCTTTGGCGTATTTTTAAATCCTGGCTAAAGTTAGCTGGGACACCCTGTATATATATTGCAGTTTGTTATTGCTCTTTTTGCTGGGGGTTTGAAGCTGCACGTGCTCTCCTGCAAGGCGACTGACATTTTAGCGTCCAGTAGTTAGTTCCAACAGCTACTGGTCGCAGCAGCTGTTGGGAATGTGCTAATAACCGGACACTGCTGGAACCACCAGATTCCAAATTTTAAATTTTCACCTCGAGGGTGCTGGGTGTGCACCGCTTATAAAGCAATAGCCGCGCAATGACGCAATTGCAGTTAAGACCAACATTCAGGGGGATCTCATATAGTCTCGCACCTCACAAATTTGTCAGCTCCCCAATTTCTGATGGCAGCTTTTGCAGGATGTCGACCCAGCTTGATAAAGTGGATAAAGTTAATGCTTATTCTCTCCTTTTTTTCACGTAATGGCATAGTTATGTTCGAAAAATACGATTTTTAAAATGCTTGTGCCGGTCAACCTTTTTTATGTGCTAGGATTCGAAATATTCGCTTCGAAATTATTGTACGAAAATTACTATTTGATTTCAATTCATTTCAAATCAAAACACTATTCGCACATGCCTAAAAGTGATCTTCTAAGCAGTCGGCTTTTTAATGTTCCTTTAATTTGCAACGATCTTCAGGTCATAAATGAAACTGCGTCTGGTGGAATGCTGTTTTTGTGGGAGGGCTATATATTCATGTAAAGAATGACACTAGTGTACAGGCATTCCTCCACTTCAGTATGTTTACGAGGGGTTTAACGTCCCGAAGTAGCTTGGGCTACGAGGGGACTTCAGTATGTTTGCAGAGACGTGTGATGTGCATACTATGGTGTTTCATTTACTTCAGTACAAATTATTTATTAGACATTGCATTCGCTATGTGCCACGGCTTTGGAAATTGAATAATCTGGTGAAGCAGGTGCTGCCTCAATCAAGCAAAATGCTTATCTAACACATTCGGACTGGCTTTTTAAATCCTGCATTGGTATCAAAACTATAGTCAGTAACAGGCACACCCTGTATACCATGAGCATTCCACCCAAACATATTCTTTAAGAATAATTAAAATGGTGAAATTGCTCTATTAGGTAGTCTATTCAATATGTTCAACACTTATGGCAGTAATGCGACGAGTGAGACTGGAAACAAAATCAGTTTCACTGAAGCAATGCCCGCACCACAGCGGTGCAACTCCTTTTTGAAAATTTCTCACCAACAACTTTTTTATATGTGAAACTAATTAGATCTGCTATTTTTGTTTTCTTGCACACCGTTGCCCACGAAGGTTTTTGGCCATTAATACGGCCGGTTTTGCAGAAATCATATTTGCAATTAAAGAACAATGCAATGGCAGTTTTCTACTTCAGTGCAAAATACGCTACAATAAGGTTTCGTACAACGCTGCAAAGAAAGTTCTCAAAATGTACTCAAAATTTACTTCAAAAAATGAGAAAAGTTCAAATTTCTTCTGCTAAGCGCTTTTATTTTCAGCCGAAATTGAGTCATCCATGGTTCATCTTTTGGGACACGGTAGGGAATCTCAATATCTAACTACCTGCACAGACAAACTTTTTGGCAAGGAATGGTTCCTGAACAATGCTTTTCTAAAAATGCCCACAATAAGGCAATTTCTTATTCCTGTGCACAGATTTGGAGAAAATTCCTTCATCAAAAAAAGGAGTCTACACTTCTACTGGAACTAGTCTTCACTGTTATGTTTTGTCGGTGAAATCTGAAATTTCAAAAATTTCGAGTCTCCTTTTGTGTGGAACGACTCATGCAACATGCAAGCTTAATTGGCACAGATGGTGGAGCCTTGAACTGGTGCTGAATTAGTGGGGTAGTGCAGAGATCACTGTGCAGAAGCTGTACTTTGTGAAGGAATCATTTATAGCAAGACTACGTGGTGTGAAAGATTTTACCCGGCTAGGCGAGAAGCAACTGGACTACTTACCGACTGAGCAAGACTCAAATTTTTTTACTTAAGAGGCAATGTTGTAATAAGGGAGTAATTACTCATTGGAATCCACCAAAGCGCAATCATATGGCTGCAAAGGAAAGCTCATTGGCATCCACCCATTCGTCCTGGGCTGGGGTTCAAACCCGGGACTACCGCTTCACCGGAGCAGTTGCTCTACAAACCGAGCTAACTGGGATGGCAAGCTTATGGTAGGGCGAGAGCGGATTGATCAATAAGTGAGGAGTACTGTTGGTCAAATGTTTAGGAGAATCCCGCAAGGTGGAGTAGATTTGTAATAAGGGAGTAATTACCGAGTGGCATCGAACCAACAGCAGCCATATAGCTATAAAAGAAAGCTCCCAAGTTTCTGAGAAAGCTGTATGGCTGTACTTGGGTGGTTTAGTAAGGCTAGTTGGTACATGTTCATAGACTGTGCGCTAAAAAGACATTCACAGGAAAAAACGGGTAGAAACGACAGGAAAGCGCTTTTCTGTCGTCTCGCAGCCTATCAAAACTGAACACTTGGGTAGATGCCAATCAATAATTACTTCCTTATTACAAAGGAAAGCTGAACAGCTTCCACAGAAACTTCGCATTTAAAGGTTCGTCCCAGCGGAGGGTTCAAACTATGGACCACCGCTTCGCCGGAAGTGTCAGAGCCAACCGGGACGGCTAACATGTGGTAGGGAGGGAGCAAATTCATCAATAACTCGAAGTGGGAACTTCTTAATACTGAAACTGGTGTTCAGGGTATAATCACTCATTCCACATGCTACCAGACAGAAAACGTGCAGTACATGTGCAGACTAAATGCTATATAATTTGTCATGAGCACTGCCCATTCAAGTTGAAGTGCGGGTTGTAAAACTGCACACAACTAAAAAAAAACTTCATACAAGTCTTGTATGCAGCACGCAATAGCACTGTCATGCAAGGTTGTGCATGTACTAATTTATTAATAGCGAATACTGCAACATGAAGTAGGGCTTCACAGGGGCTCAATTTTTTTTTCTTCGTACCACTCACTGGATTTCACTAACGTGCAACTAGCCCAAAGCATCCAACTACCACTACATGAAAAGTGTTTCCACTCCTCTGCCAATAAACACAAAAGTCAGGCAAAATTGACAACTCTTTTAATGATGCGCACAAGTGCTTGAAGAGCACAGAATAAATAGTGTCCAATATACAAGGGGGCACTTAGTTTGCTTTCGAGTCCTGTGCCAGCTGCACAGCATCAGATTAAAAAGACAACAGGCACAAATGATTCCTGTGTCCACGAGGGAGACCCACAGAGTCCAAAACCCACCCCTCCTCCTGGCTGCCCATGCAAAAAAAAAAAACAGGACAGAGCTTGGGTTAACTTGCGCCTTCCTTATATTAAGGGGAAGTTGTATGGCCAAGTGCTGCAGAGAAATGAGTTGTCACAACAGCTCTGCCAGCAGTGCTTGGCCGTCCCCCGCTGCCGAAGGCCAGGTTTTCTGTCACAGCTTGCAATAAGTTTACTGCAATAAAGAGGAACAGAAGGTGATCAGGTATCCGATGTTCTGGTAAACTGCTAAAATACCCATCATGTATTTAAACCTAAAACATTCGTTAAGCTTGAAACAAGCCTTCAAATAATTTAAGCAAAGAAGCCAATGCAAAGAAGCAGTTACCATTTTTTCTTCATCCAAACCATGCTTGAAGAACATCATCACTGCAGTCTCGCCACCTCCAGGCTTCTCGCGGTATTCCAGGAGACCCACAATGCCTTCGGCGTTGCAGGACTCTCCTGCAACAAGGAAACGCTCATTTCTCATCTCCAAACATGCTGGTGAAAATTGAGCGGAACTTTCAAGGCACGCATGTTGCACTATCATGTCAGTTAAGTAGCATTGAAAACTGCAACCCAACTGTGCCAAATGATGTGCGCCACTTCATGTAGCATCATTAAGAATCCAGAATGCACAATGCAGAGTGCCCCCTGGTAGTACAAGATGCAAGATTACGGTAAAGTCTGTTAGACTTCGCTGCTTTTACTGCACCAGTTCCATCGCTGCGAGTGTACAGTGCCATTTCAGGCGATTCAAACACAGCTTGCCACTGGCTGCTGCCAAAATGCCTGCTTGCCATGTCACCACCGACTTGCAGACAGCAGCATGCCACCCATAACAGCCACCAATAGCCCAACCCACACGAAATTTGAAGCAGAAAATAGCTAAATGTTGCTATCGGGGTTCGCAATGAATATACCACCTATATAAGCTATAAACTGCGCGCCACTACTGGACTATGTGGGCTCAAGCAAGCCCGACCACAGGGTAGGTTAAGATGGTTTGTGTCTTTCTACAACTAATTCTAGCAATTTAACGTTGGAACCTGCCTGGATTGTCCGGAATCTGCGAAATAACTGCAGTCGTCTGTGTGCAGAATTTTCGTCAAGGCAAGCGGAGCAGCAGATTAGACAGGTTGCGCCATCTGGGACCTACCCCAGCTCTGAGCAGGGACACTGGACGCTTCGCAGTTCACCAGACGGCGCATCCACTCATATTCGCTATTGCGCTCGCGACGAAAATTCCGAGCACACACAACTGCAGTTTTCCGCCGATTCCGGTCAATGCAGGCAAGTTGCAATGTTAAATTAGTTATCGAAAAATGCAGACTATCGTATGCTACCCTGTGGTCTGTGTGTGTGCTTGACCCCGCATAGGCCAGTAGTTAACGCAGGACATTTTTACAATCCGGACAGATTAGTATGAAACACACTGTAACACAAAATTCGAGAAAATTCAATGACAAAACAATAACAAAAAAAGGTTGAAAACAATGGCACACCAGATTAATGTTTAGACAAGGGATTTTTGCGAGCTTGCCCAATTTCCTTTTTTATGGACAGCATCTGCCTTCAATACAAACAGGACAATTGTCATTTGTAACCTCAGTATCCTAAAGCAGACCATCTGTAGACCCTAGGAAAGACTTTTCTGTAGTTTTATCCTTTCGCACAAGTTCTTGATCTCCAGCTACAGTACCTTTCATTTTCAATTTCTCTGCTCGCTAGCTGCTTACACTTTTTGGTTTCCCAAGAAGCAGACCATACATACTCTTGACTCAAAATACATGCAAGCCTTCAGTTTCAGATATTAGCACACAGGAGGCAGCTATGGCTTTTGACTAAATCGAAGATGGTTCAGTGATAAGCACGCTATGGTCCTGTCGTGTGGCACATATATTTGAGTGTCAACACTGAAGCTATTTTTTATTATGCTGGTAACTTGACTGCCACGAGAAAACAAAAAAGGGGCGGGGGCTTTCACATACACGAATGCAGAACCAGAGAGAATGTATTTTCGTGAAACTGCTAACCCTTAAACTGCTGTTTTTCAACTCTTGTCGCGGCAGAAATTTGCTTCAAGAGCTGTCACACTGATCCAAAATTTTCATGCAAAAATATTTTTTTAAAAATAGAGTATTCAAGGGCCCATGCAAACCCTGGTTGCCATCAACCAGCCAGCCCTAAGGAACTTCTATTAATCTTCTGAACAGTCTCTAGATATGCATGACGCAGACAGGCATTATGAATATATGTTCCTAAATGCTACACACAAGGCTCGCCTTGACAGCTGAAGTTTACAATCCTGATGTCATTAACAGCTACCTGCAAAAAGAACTGCCACCATTTGCATTCAGGCGGCAGATACACACTAAGTGCGCGTCATAATCGCCACATCTAGTTCTTGCTTCTCGAAGTCTCGATGAGCGTCCAGTAGGTGCCAGTCACAGCACTTAAGGTTAGTCGAAACGAAATATGCTAGTGTTCACTTTGGTTGTACGACTACTTTTTGGGCGCGGACTTAGCCTGCGCACTAGCTTTGGCAGCGTTGCCTGCTATGTATTAAACGGTACAGTAATTAAGCTGCCAGCAATGCCATAACTCTGCCCTAATGTGGCTGCCATGCGAGAACTGAAGCTTATATATCGTCACATTGCCATGAACTCTGTAGCGATATGGGAAAACATGGAACTGCCACATTTAAGCTCTGGCAGCCATTTGTGCTTGATGAGGTCAAGTCAGGAGATCAGCAGAGCACTGCAATGAAAGTATAGCAACAGCCTTAGTGCTAGCAAGACCAAATTTAAACAATGCCTGCAGCGAATTCCTGTCATCTGCATCAAGCCCCCTACTTATATTCACACCTTCATGAGCATTCCCAGGTGTCAATAGAGCGAAGTGATGGTCAAACAAATTCCAGAATAGAGAGGGGGGTTCTACAAAGATGTTGCCATTTGCCGCAGTGGTACACCAAATGCGTCATGTTGCCAAGGCAGAGATGGGTTAACTATTTAAAAATTGAACAGCACATCTACCTCAAGTGACAGAAGGATAAAAAAATGCCACGCATGCACATAGTGCAAGTACGAACAGCAGGCAGCATGCTGTCAGGTGATGCAGCAATGCATTTTGCTTATGTCTGGAAAACAATTAAGAACCACAAATAAAACACATGGGGATAACACTTGTGCTATTTAGATGTCCCTATGTTCTTACCAGTTTTCAAAAGCAAGGGCTCAATAGCACAGATGGGTCAACAGCAAAAACGAGGTAAAAAGAAAATTCCCCAAGGTCCGGGAAATACTAACCAAGGAAAAACTGGTAGTCATCCAACTTGGGTAGCACCTTTTTGACAGCAGCAGTAAGTTTGGCCTTGGCATCTTCGATCTCCTCTGCTGACTTTCCCTCTTCCTTCCACTTCTCCTGAAGGGCCTTTGTGTAAGTTTTGAGGTAGTTCTTGTAGTCGGCCTTGGTGAAGCACGTCTCAACAAGACGCATGTTCAGCACTAGGTCCAAACCACTCTCCACACTCTCATCGGTGCCCTCATCAAGCTCCTCTGCCGATGGATTGGCACCATCCAGCTGGATCTCGCCTTGCTTTCGAGTGACATGCTGCACGCAACAAGGAATCAATTACACGTGTGCACTAGGACCCGTGAAACTGGTGGGGCCTGCAGTCAGACTATGTGCACCACTATATTCTGTCCAATTAAATACCGCTTACTATAGGGCTTTGAACAACTGAATAAAATGTGTGCAGACACCCTGTCCATGGCAAAAGAAAAAAAAACCATCGAGAAGAGGAATGCGAGACGCATAAATCTAAGCCAGGCAACGACTGACAAGGGCATTGTAGGGCAATGCCCTTGACAATGAGAAGACCACGCCTCCAAACTTATCTCGCGATTCGCGCTGAAGCGACGACACGCACGAGAAGTCAATGTCTTCTCCAGATGACGTCACAACATGCACATCGGGCAGAGATAGCTTACGTCAAAGCGACAACGGGCCGCATAGGCGGACAACTATGCCCTCCCAACCACCACACCCCACAGCTCCGTACCGTCGTACTGAACAGTGTCTCTCCTACTAAGCACATGGCGGAATAGGTCCCATTCACCACACATACCGACCGACACCTCCAGTTTTTCACATCCTACTCTAGCGAACAGGAAACTGCAGTTTGCGCACTGCAATTCCGTTCAGCGACAGGTCTGCGCTCATAGCTACCAAAGCTACGACATGACGCAAGCAACACAAAGGTTGGCCGAATGCTCAACCTTATTATATGAATAATCGGTTTTGTGCGCAGGTTTTACACAAAGACGTAACTGCGCATCTGACAAGGCGTAGGGTGAGGTACCGCTCTTATCACGACTCTGCTTAGAACGTAACAAGTAGTGGACACTACAGGCAGTTAGTGCCAGTTCTTCAGTTAAAATTTCAGAAGCTAATTACCTGGCATTCGACTTCGAAGATGCACTCGTCCACCAACTTGTACTTGCTGGAATCGGTGAACATTTCATCACCTGCGTGAAAAGGTTCACATCGGCTCTAGAACACTGAAATAAGCATCCCGAGATGGTTCAGTGACAATAAAAATTACTTACCACTGATTTTGTCCTTGAAGAGCAGCATGATTACTTCGATGAAAATGGATTGTGCCTGCTGTTAAAAGACAGTGCACCTCCGCCTACGGCAGCAATCGGGGGAAAAGGACCCTAGAGAGGTCGCCCCGCGCTTAAATAGTAGTAGCGGTAGTAGCGTAGTAGGAGTCAAGGGTTTGAGATATCGTTTTCCTTGAATAAAAAAATTGTTCGACGACAAAACATTTGCAAACAGTCTTAATTCTAATATAGTTTCAATATGCATTATCTGTTAATAAAAAGTAAATAGTTTTCTCATTAATCTCCACTAGGTGGCCACATCATCAACGTCGTTGGCACTTGTGGGAGCAGCAGCATCGAGTGGGCATCAACGGACGCTCGCGCTGGCTCATTGTATTTGAAAACGGTTCGCCGTAGCCCGCCTCGCCTGTGAAAGTAGACTGCGGGATTTAAAAGGCGGGAACGGACCCGAAATGGCCGGGTGAGTTTGCCCTCTCTTTCAGTTTGAAGCTATAAGTCCATTCAGTTAGCAGGCAACTATGCTTTTCTGTGCTGTCGTCCGATTTACACTGGTGCGCTAGAGGAAAGGCGCTCTACATTTCCAACTGTCTAGCTTGTTGCTGGGGTGAACTTGCTGTTTATTTTTTCGTCCGCGTATGCTTTGCTCACATTAGTTGTTTTACATAAGTTACCCAAACCCTAAACCCGAAGTAAATGTTTAGAGCGAAGGCTTTGAACGCCGTTAGTGCAGTTTTCGAAAAACTTCCGAGTAGCTCGCTGCATAAGCTGAAAGCAGAAGGGAAGACGCTTTGCAAGAAATTAGAATTGACTGGTCTCGTTTCAAGAATAGAAAAATGTGAGTTCAACAGCTTGAAATTGATGTTCACCGCTAAGACCCACAAGACAGGGCGCCCATTCAGGGTTATAGCATCAGAGTCAGGAACTTGGCAGAAATCATTTGCAAATTTTCTTAAAGGAAAGCTTAAACTCCTCTCTATCGATGACCCCTTTCCAGTGAAAGATTCTTTCCAGGTTTCATCTTTTCTGAAGAAAAATGTTTGAAGGCGTGTTCTTCGCTCATAAAAGACCTGTTTTATTCCTTGCCAGGTCAGAAATTGCTTCAGTGCATGGGAAAAGCCATTGATCAGTTTGGAAATGTCATTTCAAAATGCAGCAGCGATGCCTGTCGGCAGTTTTCTTGAATTGCTCACTGTTTGTTTTGCTTTACATGTGCCACTTGAAATGACATGATTTACCGTCAAAAGCAAAGAGTATGCATAGGGTCCAGTTTGAAGTAATATTTTTCTTGCTCATTGTGGCCGTTTGTTAGCTGACCATTTGCGGAACAAAGACGAGGTGGAAGGTGTTCAGATTCGTGGATGGCTTTTTTAACTCTCATGAAGGCAACTATGACTGCCGTTCTAGAGTAACTTGTTGTTTCTAGTGATTCCCTCAATCCAATGATCATCACATATGAAACAATGACTGGTAGCGTCGATGGTTCTTGGACATAAATTTCTGCTCCAAAGATCATGCTTGTTGGGTGTACCAGCCTTGAGGCAACATAGGCTTGCTACCCTTCAGTTCTGTACATTCGAAGCTGGTGAAGAGGACAATTGTGAAGCAGTGTTTTCGCAAAGCACTGAAAAAATCATGCCTGCATATTGTTTATGAAAGTTTTAGGCAGCAAGCCGAAAGGTTGATAGATACGGGGTATCCTTCCCATGCATTGATTTTGGTGGCAGAAGGTTTGCTTGAAGATCTTCACGGCTGGCAAAAAACAACCATCAAAGACTCTGTTAGAGTAAAGGAAAGGATGGTGGTGACCCCATACATTCATAAAATATCCCACAATTTGAGGGGAATCTCCTCGCGGGTTAAAAATCAAAGGTGGATTTTTCGGCACCTGACAAATTGTCAGAAATGTTTAAAGTGATAACAGTTTCCAAAAAAGAAACCAAAGGCTACAAAAAAGAAACACAAAGCTTCCATGGTCGCATGCACAGAAGTTGTGTACTGCATTTGCTGACATATGAGAAAACTTACATGGGTCAAACGAACCATTGTTTAAATGACCGGCTTAGTGAGCACAAGAGTAGCTTAGAGCTTAAGCAGTGAAAAGAATGGGAACTTCGTAATTCATTGCCGGGACTGTAAGGGTGAACCATGTCATAAAATACAGCGATAATTGACCGAATTTGAGACTAAAACTATCTTTAGTTGTAAAGACATGCGTGAGCAGCACGTCCCTATCGCTTCTAGAAAAAGAGAGCATTTATGGATGGGGGAAGATGAGGGTGACGAGAATGCTTCATGAATAATATTGTTGTTGGTTCAATGCAGCATTATATGTGCGTGTCTCATCCGTCTGCCGTCTTCCAGTGCTGGTTTGGATAATGCAGAACCAACAAGCCACTTTGTTTCGTTTCTTAGTTTCTTGCCCTGAGCTCTGGCAACCAAGTTAGCAGAACAACAACTGTTTAGTTTCTCTGTGATGCGTTGTTGCAAGGAACTTGGCCTTTCCTGCAGCATCAGTCAAAAAGGTATCGGAAATTGAACTGGCCAGGATCTTCCAATGGTTTTTTAGCCATCCTAGTTGTAGTCAGCCAATTCATCTCAACCATTTGGACCCAATAGGCCATAATCGGCAATATTGCATTCAAGAAATATCCAAAAAATGCACCTTTCAAGTTGTTCAAAATACATATTTTGGTGAATAACTTGTACTACTTACATTTGTTGCAGCATCAAGATGAATCAAAGGGAACATTCATTTGTGAGGACTGTGCCTAGTGCAGATGTTTTTATAAATGAATTTAAATTATGGAAATTACACACTTATATAAAAGTCAAGTCAAGCTAGCAAGCATACATGCAGATGCTGCAATCACACACCACCAAGATGTTCATTGCTTATTCACCAAACACTTACATAATTCACATGAATTTGTGTTGGAGCCTAGTGCCTCTTTCACATTTGCCACTGCTGTTTTATTGAGTCTTGACAATGAGACTGGCACAATTTAGCAGACAAAACAGCTATCTTTTGTAACAACCATAGTAGTTCTACCACTTTTGCCAAACATGCAAATATATTATGTAGTAACAAACATACTGTACAGAGAAAGTGTTGGTGTCTTGCCTATGAAACTTTCTTAGCATGCATACAGCATAAGGCATAGTTTACACTGACTGCCAAGATGTATACAATGGAGGCAACATCCCCACAGTGGTTAGCGAGCAGCCTTTGTTTAGAACTAGTTTCTAATGGTTACTGCATACAAGGGGTTCAATGGGACAGGACAGCTGGATTCAATAGATAAGATTTACTCTGCCTAATGGTGCAAATTGGGGTTTAATTGTACTCAGTGTTTGATTGAGAAACCAATTGGACTCTCCAGCTGCTTGATCCAATTCGGTGTCCAGTTGGAACGTGACAAACTAGTTGGGCTACTGCAGTGCCCTTAAATGCTCAATAGTATTCATCATTGTCGGACAAAAACTTTAACAGGTTTCTCTCCGTATTGTGCCAAAATAAGTAGGTTGCGTACCATTCTTCCGGGAAGCCGAGTTGACAGACGCAGTGCAGCATGGCATTCATGGAATCTTCAGTGCAGATGCAGATTTAACGGGCTAATAAATTTACAGCAGGAAAACCACCATGGCCTCCATGTCTTGATGAAAAAAAAGTAAATGCGTTAAAAGAGTTGTCCATAATTCTACCCTTGCTTCAATGATCTCGGACAGTCAGCCCTTAATATTGGCACTTTATATTGGTGGGTGTACGAGTTTTTTAACATGTGCATTTGTTTCACCTTGAGTTTCATTACAAAGTGTATGGTATCTTCTTTAGGTCCGCCTTTTCTTTGGTGTCTGCACTGGACAGCCTGTATGAAAGGGTGCAGGCAAGTCACCAAGAACTTAATAATCTGCGGCAGCGAGCGGCAGCACATATCTCAGATGTCCTGGAAAAGATTATAGCTGCGGAGTCTGCGTGAGTATTTTTCTTTATTTGCTCGCCCTCTGTGTGGTCAGACGTGCTTTTCTCTGAACATCATATATGGGGCCTAAGAAAGAGGTGAAGATAGGGTGGCCTCTTGCTATGAAGAAAAATAAAGATTAGACTCTCAATTACTGTGTCCTTACTGCTGGAACTTTTAGTGGTAGATGCCAGTTGTTCTCTGCAACCCTTTTGGCCTCATAACACTTCCTGCACAGGTACGAACGAAATTAGACAAAACATGCTCTTTTGTATTCTGCATTTTTCCTATCCTGCAGAAATTTCCAGTCAGCAGCCTTGATGCCTTGGTCACTGAGAGCATCACAAAGCACTTCATTCATAATGGCATACAGTATTGAGGCTCTGCGTCAGTGCCCACTTAAGGAAAGAAAAAAAAATAAGTCTACGACCCCACAAATTGTGACAGCTTCATTTTTGTGAATTCATTTTGGATAAAGTCTGCCATCACACCCGTTATACGCTACGAAGTGCTTCAAACTGCATTGCGAACTTTTTAAGGCAGTGTCAACCGAGAGAATGCTCTTCTATTTGCATAGATTTTGTTAGATATCAGCTCTGCTGTAGTGCAGTTTGTTTTGGGATTACAATGTTTGCTCTGAATTAATTTCTTGTTTTTCATCAGTATTTGTTATGGACCACTTCGTTTGTGAAGTTTTGTTTAGGAAGCAAAGTACAGTACACTCATGATAATTATAACTCGTATAATGTGCACATATGTTTAATTTTGTCTTTCTCCAACGCTCCCGGCACACGAAAAAGCGGTAGCTGAGGTGCGATAAGATTTGTGGCACTGCATGGGTTGAAAATTCAGTCCCTCGAACCGGTTAACTTGGACGCGGTCCAAAGCGGGACCGTGTCGAGGTTCAATTGGTACTCTAAGCGATTGCAGGTGCCTCATAGCCGCGTAATTTTGTTGTCCAAGCTTCACTACCAGCCCGCGACAATAGGCGCTTACGACTGCGCATCAGCAAGCCAAGCCTCCTGCACACTGTTTTGGGTGCTCACTAGCTTTTTTCTTTTACTGCAAAGGCACTATTGGCATCCTAACCTGGAAAATGCCGGTGTGTGGTGAAGCCTTCGAAGTTAGTCACATGATGTGGGTGGTGGCGGTGAAAAACTTTTATTGCTCTCAAGAGAGAAGTACATGGAGATATGCATGAGCAAGTCCTTAAGAGTCTGGCCCTTACAAATACTAGGTGGGGCTCCTAGTACGTGACATGGGAAATGGCGGGAAATAAATTACTTTGAATGACGGCGACCTTGGCCAGCCTGGAGAAATAAAATACATATTGCCACGACTGGGTTTCGAACCCGCGGCGGCACGAACAGGTCAGCTTCGCTGGCCACTGCACGAGAGCGCCCTCGCGCTGTGCTTTGCACGTCGTCGTCTTCAACTTCCATCTGTGCATAAGTCACGAAAAGAAAGGAAACGTACTTGCTTTGAATCGCGCTTTTAGGTACATACACTGGTGTCCACCTGCAAAAACCTGCTTTTGAACAATATTTCATGGTTAACAATGCTGAACTGCCAGCACTATCTATTATAAGGTATCTCGCTGTTCTGGTGCAAAATTGCTTTGCCCCCACTGTCGTCCATGTGGTCCTGTGCGCCGAAAATGCACACGTATCACAAGCTGCTGGTTGTTTATGTGATGACACCTCTTTACATGGATACTGCCACTTGTGAGGAGCCTCCACCACTGCCGTGTCGCAGCTGCGAAGGAGCAGTTATGCTTTGATATTTCCAGCAGTGGGCAGCATTCCCGACAGTACAGCACGACGAAATTGCAAAAAATGTTCATTGCTGCGTATTTTTCACACAAAGAAAGCAGACAATCATTGCCTATTTTTTCAGCAGTTAAATTTTCTGTGGTGTGAAACTTTTTTTTTTGCCATCCGATGGTCTGACCTTTAGATAATTTGGGCGGTTCTTCCAGTCCCTTGATGTCCTATTTAATATTGTTTTACTCTGTCCAAAAACCGGTGCATTAGGTAACTTTTTTTCAACCACACAGCCAGATGGATGGAAACTTTGTTGAGTAAATATATCGATGCCTCTTACCTGTTTTTTATGTTGTGCTAACGCTTTTAGGTATGTTTTCATAGAGAAATAGATCTTAAATATTACTTGTATACATAGATATCCATAAAGTGAATCATATGGGGATGCGCTTCTGATAATTCAAACAGAAATCTCTGGTCGCTTGGAGTTTGAATTAATGGGAGTCTGCTGCATTTTTATAAACAAGGCTTGTTTGTATATTTACTGACTTTCTACGGTAGTTCAGTGGCTACGCCATCCTGCTGCTGAGCCCTAGGTTGTGGGGTGAAATGCCAGCTGCATTTGATGGAGACAATGTGGAAACACCGACTGGCTGTGCAATGTCAGTGCATGCTAAAAAACCCCAATTTGCCATATTTTATTGAGAGCCCTTCACAATATTCCTCATAGCCCGCTTGCAAATTCTGGCCATTAAACCTGCATACCACACCCTTGTATTACGCGACAGCATATGCAGCTCATTCGGTCGAAAAGCTGTCTGCGCAGCAGTAGTCTGCACTGTAGGTAGGAAATTATCGGGGGCTGTTTAAAAAAAATTGTATCATGCTAATTTGTGGTTCTAGTGATTGATTGATTGATTGGTGTGTGATAGGTATGACAGGTTAATGAAGTCATTGTAATTAATTTATTAATTGAAGAAATGCAGAAATGAAAAAAGTAGGAAAAGGGGGAGCTCAAAGGTGTCAAGATGGTCAGAATGAAAAAGGCAATGCTTGATGATCGTAATTAAGGTTTTTAGAGTGTGTAATTGATCAATTAATTAATTAGAACAATTGGGGAAAATGAAAAACGAGTTCAAAGGTGTTTCCGAATTGCAAGGCATTGCGCCAAACGGACAATGGCATTCCATGGACTCCCTGGCAGCACATCAACACGCTGTCATGCTCCACTCTTAAAGGCGAAGCTTAAGAGTCCTCCAATTTTTTTTACCTCTTCTGCTTAAAGCTATAGGCACCTAATTTTAGTTGCATGTTCTGTTCTCTGTAATGATGTGTAAGACGTTGATTATAGGGATCATTGCGCGGTATTTGCCTATAAGCGCTAAGCAATTTATAATTGAATTTCTTCTCTCACGTGGTTTCAGTTTCAGTTTCATCAACCAAATGATGGCTGTGACGTGTAAGGTGTGGCAAGGTCATGGGAGGCATGAGAAAAACTGCAGTGTAGCCACTGATACGTTGTTTGTTGTCATTTTAGCTCTTGAAGCAGGCTGGTGTAAGCACTGTGAATTAAAACTAGGTTTTCATGTCTTGCGTGACCTAAACGCATGTTACTGTTACAGCCATCACTCAGTTGTTGAAACCGAAATAGCATCATGAGTAAATTCAATTATAAATTATTTAGGGGTCGTAGGGTCGTATGCCACACTGTTCAGGAATGACAGCTTCTGTTGACGCTTGAGCCTTGATTAAACCTGTGCCGGCCGCCTACTACGGCTGACCCGAAACAACACTAACACATCATTTTAAAGAAAACACGCAAACAAAAGATTGATGTCTGAACTCCTGTAAAGCATGGAAAAATAAAATGCCAGACATTTAACGCTTCCCTTGGACTAAAAATACGCAGGTTTGTTGGGGTAATGCACATTCACACGCACACAACTTTTCATTAGTTCAGAATAAACACACTTGTCAAGGAATGGTGCTGCCCGTGAATATCCTTCCTATACTTATTTGTTTTTAAAAAAAAGCGCTTTTTAAAATACATATTTGTATAGTTATTTGTGTGATGCAGTTTGTGCACTACCTTGCTGTTTTAACAAAAAAAAAACTTTTACATTGTTTAGTCATCAGAGCCCTTTTTTTTTCTCAGCCCTAAGCAGAATGGATATTCCATACCAAAGACTCCAGGCCGCAAGATGAAAGCTCTTCGTAGCACACGCAGGACATCCCTTTCTA
The DNA here is from genome assembly GCA_030143305.2 of Amblyomma americanum. Classification (NCBI taxonomy): domain Eukaryota; kingdom Metazoa; phylum Arthropoda; class Arachnida; order Ixodida; family Ixodidae; genus Amblyomma; species Amblyomma americanum. The sequence continues at coordinate 2,502 of JARKHS020000668.1, read as the reverse complement.
ATCAGTAAGTCTACCACCAGTTTTGCTTTGACAGTTAACTTTTGTTGGTGTGATTTCTTTAAATGTGGTGCAGTATGATGGGATTATGTACTTGTTGGCTTTTATAGGAGCTGCATGTGTATGCTGTGCCTTGATGGAATCCTGTACTAGTGCAGTACTTGTCAGGGTGTTTCACTCAGTCATGGATTGGCTGTATTAAATTACATTTTATCAACAGAAGTATAATTGCAGTTAACGTCTGTTTCTATGGTCGTACACCTGTATACCGGATACAGGTAGGGGCTGCTTTTCTTACTATATAGACTATATGCGAATGCATAGCACCACCTCTTGCACCTGCTAATAACTTGGCCCGCCATACTCGTTTGGTCAAGAAACTAAACCGCTGGCCTGCATTGAATAAAAACATGCAAACAGATTGCTGCAGTTTGTGTGAACGGTGAAATGCCGATGCATTGTTGTCTTGTTGTGCGCTAAGCGAGAATACTATGATGCATGTTGGAGTAAATAGGCCCCATCTTCTTGTTTATTTTTTTTTTTAATGTCTGCAAACTTTTTAACGACCACCAACAGCAATGCATGGTATAATGTGTAAGTGCACTGACTTGTTTGCAGCTTGCTTGGGAAGCAAAATTTTGTAGGCTTTTTAGGTTATTTGTATTAATCTAAATGCAGTCTGTCAAAAGTGTTGTTTGTGAAAGTTCAATACTCTGTGACGAAATGACGTGAACAGATTGACACATACTCGAGCGGCGAAGTGGGGGAGGCATATTTTTCTAGCCAGCATACGCCGGTGTTTCCCAAGCATGTAGTCTGGCTGCAAGGAAAAGCTTTCATTAAAGGGCCCCTTAGAGGGGTGTTTGAGCTTGGCTGTAAAATGTTTGTACTATGTAGAGTACAAGCCACCGAGCATCCATGCTGTGTACGAGACCTCAAAAGCAAGCGGAAAATTTACAATACATTTTTAAAAATTCCCGCTTCCGCACCTCGCGGCGACACCGGTGCTGGGCTTTCGTGCGAAAACCTGGCAATTGACGTCACGTCGTGTAAATGACGTCAGCAGCCGGGGGTTATCATTAGTTCACAGCTTCAAATTCTTTCAGACGTCACGCGCTACCACGGCCACTCCGCGCGTGCCGCAGCCAGCGCAGGTAGGGAAGGGGCCAAATAGGTTGGCCTGGTGGAGGAGCACCGCCATTTTGGCATGCAAGAGGAGAGGGAAAGGCCCGAAGACGTGGAAGTTCAAATTTTGTCGGCATATAACTCAGCTTCCACAAAACGCATTAAAATAGTTCTTGCTGGAGGGTAATTATGAACCGGCGTCTTTTAACATCCCAGACATATTGCGACTTTGTTCAGAGCCCCTTTCTAGGTCCCTTTAATTAATTGGCGAATTGTGGCCATGCGCACTCAATGCATTCCGGCCACAAACCTTGATCACTGGAGAAGTGGTTTACTACAGTGCACTAAAAGGCATAACAATGTACCGATTATTGCTTAGTTCGCTACGTCTGCACTTGCTGAGTTGTTCCAATGTTGAAGTGTTTTTAAAGGGGTGGAGACACCAAATTTGTGGTTGGCGTGTTCTAGGGTTCAAACGTTGCATCTTGCCCTAGGACACGTGATACACGCTACGCAGCTCATATAAGTGCGGTGAATAATTTCTTATTGCATTCTTTATACTTAGCGGTTCCGGTTTCTGAGCGCCGGGGTGTGCTGCGACGCCACGATCAGGGAAGAGCAGCAACCCTGGTCACATGGGCCCTAAAAGTTGTGACACACAAATTACTGCGTCGTCTGCTCTCGTGCACATGCTGTGCATAGCAGCGCCTTTCGAAATCATGTGCTGACAAACTTGGTCGGTACTGCGATGTGCTGAGGAAAGCCAAGCGAGCGAGGAACGACATTGAGTCCAGAAATCAAACGGCTCGCTTCGGCCGATCTCAATCGCCATACCACGTATTCCAACGCGATTGCAGCGTTGTATTTTGTTTTGCCACGCCGACGTCGATGCTCGACGGACGTTTGTGTCGGTGGCCCGCAGCTAACCCTGGTCACATTACAGCGACACGACGCCTCACTTTTCCTGCCAACCAATACCCGTCTCTGTCTTCACTTCGCGCCGCCTGCGTAGCCGCGCTGCGAGACTGCTCAGGGTCCCATGGCTGCTGATTACGATATCTGCTGCTAGTTTAGCAAACAGTCCGTGTATTCGCTATATGAATGCCTCCAGACAATTGTACAGGGTTCAGAATTAACCGCACAGGTACGTAACTCCCCGAGGAATGTGCCCATGACGACGACTGCATCTCGGCGCTACTTTTGTTTGCATATCTCCATCTGTATACAGGCAGCAATTGTGCATTAGTTCGGCATGAATTGCAAGCTGCGTTCCTCTTAGGTTAAGCAAACTCATCTCTTTTGCGCCGGTTGCAGGTTTACTTGTTTGCGCAGTGCGATAACTTTGAAAGAATCGCCGAAGAATGCGAGCGCCAGCCTGGA
>JARKHS020000667.1:0-99733 GCA_030143305.2 Amblyomma americanum | reverse complement strand
CAGAAGTAACCGGAGGCACGGTGCATGGCATTCCATCAGCCGTTCATATTCTGTATCGTTTTTTTTTCTTGAACTGTAGAGATTGCGTAGTTTGTCCCAACGGGAACCGCTTTTATCTACTTTCAGTTCTGTTTAAAGGGTCTGCGCAAATGGAATGGATGATGACTTGTATTACGCCACTCTATCTCACATTACTGGCTCTGTAGTGCGCGCCTCTGCGACGACACCACGGGTTATTTCAGGCTCTTGTACCATGCGATTCTTTGCTACAATTCAGATGAGCGGATCTGCTTTCGCCTTGAAATGAATCGACCCAGTGGCCTTCTCGCTCGAAGCATCCTTACCTGAAGCAATCTGCGGAGTAGATTTTCGCGCAGCTCGTCGTCGGTGCCACTGTCGCGTCTATGAACTTTCCTCCTGCATTTGCGTTGTTGCGCCACGGTTTGCATGTAGAACTGGATATCCTCTACAAAAAGTCTTTTTTTCCAGAATTTCCGAGAATTCTTTCCAAATGTCAAGGGCAGACTCGCTAGTGATCGCAGTAATCACAAGTAGCCCCAGCATGGCTTTCTGCTTATCTCAGTCGTGATAACGGTAGCTATAGTGAAGAGGACCCACAGTTTGTAGATAGAAACGGGCAATGCGCAAAGTTTTTAGCTGCAAAGCTCAACGTTTTTCTGAAGGTACATTTAATTCGTGCATTTCTCGCCTTTCCAGTGCGTTGGTGGATGGATGGGAAAATATTTAGGTGTCCGGTCATATCAATTAGTGCTTCGTCAACTTTTATTATATCTTTCTCAAATAATTTGGCTGTTCAAGAAATATCATCAATGTTGTATGTGACCGCACTGGTAGATCGGCACTCACGTTGTGTACGGAAGTAGTTGGTGGCAGGCTATGTTAGTGAATGGGTCAGTTAGCAACGTAATCTCTACGAAATAGCTCACCGCTATTATTTGCGAACGGTTCAAAGCTTAGAAGCATTAGTATCCCTGGCGGCAGTAGCAGCAGCGAAGCATTGTCGGTATCGGAACACTACACTCAATAAGGTCATTACTGCAGGGCAGCGTGGTGACCTCAGGACAAATGAGAATGAAATACTAACCTATTCATCTGCTGGCAAATGGCACTGTGCTAACTATGGCTGTGTGATTCAGGCTAATGGACTGTGGACGTGCGGGAGTTAGCGATATAGAAAATGAGGTGCAGTACAGCTCTTGCTTTGACTTCTTCGCCGTGCTCCTTTTACCAGGGTGAGTTGGTTAGAGCCACCTTACCCAGCCTATTCTGGTCGTGGTCAAACCATAACTGTCTAGCACTCGATGTGGCATGAAAGGCGAAGGGAAGGAACATAATTTGCTTATCAAGCAGTTATCACGCGATCCTCACTGAACTCATCCGTATATGAGGTGCTTAGGGGTTCTCGGTGTGGAAAAGGCTAATTTGAGAAACTCTGGCGATCACGCGGTGGGCAGCAGTTTAGACGATAACTAGAGGCATAAGCATGCCAACGCATATGTCAGAGAAAAAACAAAATGAAGTAGGGGGGGGGGGTGTACAGAGAAAGCGGCGCAAAATGTTTACACGCCGGTATAGAGTGGCCTGCTGCCAGACCTCAGCAGTGCTGCTTCGTAGAGTGGGCATGCTTGTGTGCGCGCTGTGCTGTGCCCAAGAACCCTACACTTTGTGACTGAAAGGACGTGTATAAAATGGCAGCAAAGTGGCGCACTGAGTTAACGGCCGCGAAAATGAAGAAGGACCGAGGCTCAGCGTTCGATGAGGACTGCTTCAACAAGTGAACAACGGCGCGCTAAAAGTGCACAGATTGCCGCTGCAAAACATTTGCACCGAACCTCTAACGCGGCATCAAACTAAGCTCACTTTGAAGCCCCTCCGCGTGTGTGGTGGGCCGGACAGTCGGGATGAAGAGCGGAATATAGAGCAAGGCCAAGGGCGCGAGTGGAATGCAGGACCCGCGGATCTAGGAGGGGAACAGCGTAGCGGTGACTAATAGCATTACCAGAGTCGTGAGTTACTATTACTGATCGCGAAGCTTTTCCGTAACTGGACGAGCTTTGTGCGCTGCCAGAGCCGACCTCGCCGCACCGCTAATGGTCGTCTAAGGGCGCCGAGCAGTTGGCACAGAAGGTGGCCGCCGATGTCAGTGTGACATCGCGACGGTTTGGCGCGTAGCTTTCGCCGTTGACTCTGAGTACTTCGACTCGTATGCTGTGTATGACCGCCGAAATATTGCCTACTATGGTGGACAAAATTCTCCAGAACGCGCGACAAGCGATTTTGGCTAATAGCTGCCATGTTTATTAGCAACCACGTGTTCTCACTAGCACACACCACAGCGCGCGAGTTCGACTTTCACCTCGACAATGTGGTCTCCAGCCCGCGGCTTGTCACAGAGCTATCAGCTTCGGTTCCCGTTGGTGTGTCCTGGAGACTTTTGTGCACGGCAGTACCTGGCTTCCGTTCCGGTCATATACTTCGCGACAGCTTTTTGTGTCAATGGAGCGAAATCTGCGGAGCCGAAACTTCCTTCTTTTCCTACGCAGCTGATTTCAGCCTCCGCTTGTATTGCTATTAGTTGTCTCCAAAAAAATAAAGCATTATCCGTATTCGTTATTGAAGGCATATTTCTAACACAACTGCCAGCTTTCAATGTTGAAAGTAAAGGGCAGAACAACTTACGGGCAGAATTTTTGTGACATGGTGCACGCCTGTCCTTCATAAAACAGACGAAGCATTGCTGCACATGTGACGTGCAAGAGAACAGGTCACGTGTGCACGAAACTGGCAAGAAAGGGCAAGAAAGTGATAATAAGACGAGAGTTGTATGACGATGTTGGGGCTTTGTTATAAACGTGGCAGGTGGAATTTTACCGCATCTTGAAACTAGAAATTGCGTGACGGCGTACAACTCCGAAACAGGAAACAAGAACGGGAGGTTATGCATTCTTAACGGGGGTCATCTTCAAGGTAACTGGGTGTGCCATGCGGCAGAGTTGTAATCACATCTTGACTTAGGTTCAGGGGGAAAAGTCTTGGACGAAATTTTGTTCTGCAACTGGCATGCAATCGTATAAATACCCTTCTGTCAGGAACATAAGTGAGTTAATGATATTTGATTGACGTGCGGATTCAGTTTGCAAAGCTATATGCTGTGGACACACGGACAAGGCGAAAATGAGTTGCTTGTGGTGATTACCTCCTTACGGTTGCATTAGTGACTACTTTACGTGGTCTAAATTAACAACGCAAGACAATGTATGCATGAGGGATGATTGGTGCGTAATCTTTGTGGTGAAAACACCTGTATCTAGTGGTTTTTGGTGAGAACAGCGCGGAGCAGAATTAAGGGCACACCATCACAGTGACTAAAAACCATGGTTTATTGCACGATTATGACTCAACAGAATATAAATTCTCAAATCGTGTCACATAGATATTGATATTTTTCGTGACGAAGTGCAATGGATAAGACAGATGTTCTTTCCATTTGTTTGCATGCTTTGGTGTATCTTCAATCTCTTGCGCTACGGAGAAGCATTGAAGTTATGAACGGGCAATAAAACGTGGTCGTCAGTTAGCGTCGTGCTGTGTCCCTACTTCTTCTCCGTCTTGCTTGAGCGCTGCTCTCAACAAAAAGCACCAGACATCGCGCAGCAGAGCGGGACTGTGAGCTGAGTGGCAAATGTATTTTTTTCACATAGGATGAGTTACACATAGCTTCAGAGAACTTCTGCGCGTTCCAGTTGTGGGCCACGTGTCAGTGGTTCGTTCGAAAAACCAAGATCGCCCTTTTCCCTAAAGTACAATGTAAGATATATAGGAGGGGACACAGTGGCCCATGCAGTGGAAAGGTAAAGTCTCCTAGTTCCTCTAGGCGCCACAAGATGGCTTCGCTATGCGGCCCATTTTCGCGCGTTATGTTGAAACTTCGTTTTCTTTTCGTGTTTAACCTGTGTGTCCTTTGTATGTGATTTTCTCAAATACGCTTCATGAGACGAAACCCAGACACCTCTCGCTTGTTTATGGCCGGCGGCGGCTCCCCTCGGGCGACGGGACTCTGGGAACCCGAGGGAGAGGGCCAAAGGTTGAGACCAGCAGAGAGGCTCTGGAGGGGCAAGGGAAAAGGGCAGAACGAGCGGGGAGCCCCAACGATAAGCATGTAATTTTTCGAGCTCTTGCTCCCCTCCTAACGAACAGTTTGATTGTTTCTTGTTTCTTGCAATAAACGAAGTTACATAAACGATAACAGTCTACTGTCATTAGAAACGAAAGCTAAATCAGTTAGTTTTCTACAACAAAACTTTGGTGCCGAAACCCGGGAACGGATTAAACGGGGACATCGACCGGACCCAACGACTCAACGTGCCAACGACATCAACATGGATGTTCTGAAGAAAAAGAGGAAGGCCGTCAGAAGTCAAGCTACACGGCTGACTAAAGAAACGGACGACATCCTCGCTGCCGAGGAAGCACCCACCAACGAAAAGGTGAGCGTGCTTCTTGAACGTCTACGATTGGTCAAACAACAACTCAACGACGTAGATGCGGCAATCGAGCCAAATGTCAAAGATGACGAAGCGGAGGCTGAATTCGAGCAAGTCATCGAGTATGGTGACAAGATTGCTACTTGCATTTGCCGACTAAACCTGAAGAAAGAGCAAACTGAACAAGCAAGCAAAGACAAGGAAATCCGATTTCAAGCTACCGTTGGTAGCGCTTCCGCGGCTCAAAGAATCAAATTACCGAAACTAGAACTAACAAAATTCGATGGCAAAAGGAAAAACTGGCAGCCATTCTGGGAACAATTCGAGGTGGCAGTCCACAAAAATACGGAACTTTCTAACATCGACCGCCTGAATTACTTGAAGACGCTGCTGACCGGAGAGGCCGTGACTGCAATTGCCGGACTGCAGGCATCAGGTGATTGCTACAGCGACGCGGTCGACATCTTGCGACAACGATTCGGAAACCCTGAAGCGTTGGTTCAGGATCATATGCAGGGCCTAATCGACGTGAAACCGGTGTTCTCTGCAAGGAATGTGCGAGCCTTGAGAGGGCTTTACGATGAGATACAGGTTCACATGCGGGGGCTGAAGGCTCTGGGCATCGAGGACGATGGCTACCAGGCGATGCTCTATCCTGTCCTTCTCCGCGCTCTCCCGAAAGAATTGATCTTGGACTATCATCGTTCACATGCTGAGAACCAAGAGGAAGCGACGCCGGCGGTGGTCGACGATTCAGGTTCAACGACATCGTCGTCGGACAGCTCACAGCTGACGCCACTGCATTCCCTGCTCAGATTCTTCCGCATCGAGCTAGAAAGCCGCGAGAGGACGCTAGAGGACCGGCCCGACGACGCACATGGTAAGCCTGCTTCTCACTTTGATGGGCACAAGGCACGAAAGCATCGAGGGCACGCTCGCCCTTCTTCGGCCTCAGCCCTGCACGATGCAGCCATCTGCATGCAATGCGTGTTCTGCGACTCAAAGACACATGAGAGCCAAGAGTGCGAGTCGAAGATGACAGTAAACGAAAGGAAGGCAGTCCTCACAGCGAAAGGCGGATGCTTTCGTTGCACGAAGCATGGACACCGTTCGAGGCAATGCAGGGTTAAACTCAGTTGCAAGAGATGTAAACGCAGACATGCGACAGCGATGTGCGACCCTACTGTCAACGAAGCCAAGAACGCACGGTCGGCCGAAGAAGGGGTACAGCCAGTAAGCCTGCACGCCTCAGGGGCAGAAAAGGACCCTACTCGCCGCACAGTCCTAATGCCTACCATTACAGCGTTGAACAAAGGGACTAAAGCAAGAAAGATTTCTCGAGTTCTCTTCGATAGCAGCAGTCAGAGAACATTTATAACAGAAGACTGCTCCAGGAAACTTGGGTGCAAATTGCTCGGGACAGAGTTACTGTCGGTGGGAGTATTTGGAGGAGGGCAGACCAGACGCACATTCAGGCGAATTGAAGTGTGCCTCTTCCGACGAGACGACCCAAAAGCGCAATACAAAATCGAAGCCCTAGAAACACCTTCCATATGTGAACAGAGTATCCCCTGCCCCAACGAACTGATCAGAGAAACACTTCGAGAGCTGATGCTTCCTTTGGGTGATGATTCGGCTCTTAACGACGACACACCGATTGATGTGCTGATTGGCTCCGATCAGTATTGGGTATGCATCACTGGGAAGGTGAGAAAGCTGCCCAACAAACTGACTGCCATCGAGACGGTATTTGGATGGGCAGTTCAGGGCCAAGTCCTGTCCAAATGTCAAGGGGCAATTTGCACACATACTATTGTCATGAGAACGACCATGGCTGATCGAGAAACCGCTCCGATTCTAAAGAGGTTCTGGGAGTTGGAAAACACTGGTGCGTCGGACACATCGACCGAAAATTCAGACTCCCAAGCCCTGGAGGTTTTCTCTAAAAATATCCAGAAGATCCACGATCGCTACGAAGTAAAGCTTCCTTGGAAAGACGAAGTGGAAATGTCTGACAACCGCGGATTAGCGGAGAATCGCCTTCGGCATTTAACGAAGCGGTTAAGCAGGAACCCGAGTCTCATGAGAGATTATGACTCCGAAATGCGGCGCTTAACTGACGAAGGCATAGCAGAGAGGGCAACAGACACACTTTGCGGCCACTCTCAGCGAGTGTACTACATGCCCCATCAACCCGTACTGCGGCAAAGCAGCACGACTACCAAACTGAGGATAGTTTTCGATGACTCATCACACAGTGCTCAGGCTAAATCCCTGAACGAAAACCTCGAGTGTGGTCTGAATTTAAATCCTGACCTCGTTCGGCTCCTGCTGAACTTTCGGAGACATAAAGTCGCGCTCGTCGCTGATGTCGAAAAGGCATATCTTCAAATAGGTGTAGCGCCAGAGGACCGCGATGCGCTAAGGTTTCTATGGTTCGCCGAGAGCCCTGTAGAAGGCAGGCCAATGCCAGAGATCAAAGGCTTCAGAATGACCAGAATACCCTTCGGAACCACATCGAGCCCGTTTCTCCTGGCAGCAACGCTTCAGCACCACCTTGAAACAATGAAGGATGAATTTCCAGCAACGACAGATGTATTGAAAAGCTGCATTTATGTGGACGATCTGCTTTGCGGCGCACAGGACGATGAGGAAGGAGCGAAGATATACGACGAGGCAAGTCGCATCTTTCGGGCTGCTTCAATGCGCCTGCACAAGTGGGGTTCTAACAGCACAAAGATGAACGAACTGTTTTGTCAGGAGATCCCCGATGAAATGCCCCTTGGACAACCGGCTAATTTGCTGAAAGTGCTAGGTTTAAGTTGGAAACCAAGGGAAGACCAACTGACATTTTCTCCCGACTCTGTCATTGAATTTTCAAAGGCGCAAAAGAATACCAAGCGATTTGTCCTACAAACGACCGCGCGACTCTACGACCCCCTAGGAATTCTATCGCCGTATACAGTGAGAGCGAAAGAGCTGTTTCAGGAGATTTGGAAGGAAAACATCGCATGGGATCAGCCACTTCCAGACCATCTCCTAAGGCAGTGGATCAAGTGGTGCGAATAATTACTTTCGCTACATGAGGTCGCCATCCCAAGAAGGTATGAAGCCAACGCCAAAGGGCACCCACAGAGTCGAACTTTGCACGTGTTCGCAGATGCCAGCCCGAAGGCTTACGGCGCCGTGGTCTACATCTGTACCGAGAATTCTACAGGAGAAAGAACTTCCGCCTTCATGCTAGCCAAATGTCGTGTAGCCCCCTTGAAAGCGGTCACCTTGGCAAGGCTAGAACTATTGACAGCCTTACTCGCGTCAAGACTCTACCAGTTCGTGAGGTCAAATCTTGATATGAAGTTTGACAAGGTTTGCCTCTGGACCGATTCTATGATCACACTGAGCTGGATTCGAGGAAACGCAGCACGCTGGAAGGAATTTGTGAGGAACCGCGTCGCGGAAATCCAACAAAACAGCGAGACCGCGACGTGGCCGGAAAATCGAATCCGGCTGACCTCATGACCAGGGGATTGACAAGCACTCAACTGAAAACCAGCGAGCTATGGTGGAACGGGCCGCAGTGGATAACAGGTCGAGCTGACGTATGGCCGGTTGAATCACAACCAGGCGACTTCACGGCTGAAGAACTGGAGAAGAAAAGGGAGGTCGGTGTCTTAAATTCCACCAGCGATAAAGAAGATGAGTTGCTGGATCTGGAAGATTTTAGTTCTGCATCTAGAGTGAACCGAGTAACAGCTTGGATTTTCCGGTTCGTGCGAAATCTGCGATCTTCTGACAGGATCTCGGGCCCTTTGACTGCTGCAGAAATCGATCATGCGAAAGGATTTTGGGTGAGAACGGTTCAGAAGTCGGCATTTTCTGTGGAACTGGAAATCACAAAGAAACGCAGCCGTATCCCAAACGACTCCGCCTTGAGAGAATTCGCCCTGTGGACAGATGAAAACGGCCTACTGAGGATAAAAGGGCGAATCTGCTCCACAGAGACGACACTCGACGAACGACACCCGATTGTGCTCCCCAAGAAGCATCGCTGCACAGCGCTGCTGGTGCACCAAGCACATCGACAGCTGCTTCACACAGGTGCAAGAGACACACTTGTGCAATTACGAGACAAGTACTGGATTGTGCGGGGGCGTCAGCTTGTGAAAAGTGTTGTGAGTTCGTGTGTGGTATGTAAGCGGCACAGTGCCCCGCACTTCGACGCAGCAACAGGGCTCCTTCCACCTGACCGGACGTCCCAAGCGGACCCGTTTCAGGTCGTCGGCCTCGACTTTGCCGGTCCCCTCCTGGTGAGGGAGAACAGTCGGACCGTGAAATCGTACATCGTGCTGTTTACATGTGCTGTGACGCGGGCGGTGCATCTTGAGCTTGTTGCGGACATGAGCACAGAGCGATTCTTACAGGCATTCCGCCGTTTTGTGTCGCGCAGAGGCTTGTGCTGAACCATTTACTCTGACAACGCTCTTTCGTTCAAACGAGCCTCAAAAGATATGGGCATTTTGTGGAAGCTCCTGCGGCACCCTGAAACTCAGAACCATTTTGCCAACTCCGGCATAGAATGGAAATTTATAGCGGAGCGCGCACCGTGGTGGGGCGGATTCTACGAGAGGCTGGTCCGTAGCGTGAAAAGCGCGCTGAGAAAAACGGCCGGACGTCAGTGCCTAGACACCATTGAGCTGTCAACAATCCTGGCTGAGGTTGAGGCAGTAATAAATTCTAGGCCCCTCACGTACACATATGAGGACCCTAAAGACGGTGCGCCGCTCACACCGTCCAGTTTCCTGACGGGAAGACGCTTGACGGCTCTGCCTTCGCCTGAAACAGGAGCCATCGAGGCGTCCGCCGCTTCGCTCCGGGCGCTCTGGAAGAAGCGAGGGCGAATGCTGAATCTTTTCTGGCAGACATGGCGGCGAGAATACTTGGGGCAGCTACGCTCGGCCTTTGCCTCTAAACAACCCAAAGCCGTGACTCCCCGAGTCGGAGAGGTTGTCTTGGTTCGAGAGAATCAACCGAGACTGCTCTGGAGAACAGGAGTTATCGCTGCCGTGTTTCCTAGGCGAGACGGCAGGGTTCGTTCTTGTGAGGTCAGGATGCCGCAGGGGAAGAATTTGTGACGCCCTGTTCAGTCATTGTACCCATTAGAGTTTGCAGAAACGTAGAATGAGCAAGGTCATTCGGCGGGGCAGTGTTGAAACTTCGTTTTCTTTTCGTGTTTAACCTGTGTGTCCTTTGTATGTGATTTTCTCAAATACGCTTCATGAGACGAAACCCAGACACCTCTCGCTTGTTTACGGCCGGTGGTGGCTCCCCTCGGGCGACGGGACTCTGGCAACTCGAGGGAGAGGGCCAAAGGTTGAGACCATCAGAGAGCGCCTCCGTCTGGAGGGGCAAGGGAAAAGGGCAGAACGAGCGGGGAGCCCCAACGATGAGCATGTAATTTTTCGAGCTCTTGCTCCCCTCCTAACGAACAGTTTGACTGTTTCTTGTTTCTTGCAATAAACGAATTTACATAAACGATAACAGTCTACTGTCATTAGAAACAAAAGCTAAATCAGTTAGTTTTCTACAACACGTTATTTGTACGTGCCACAACGGTAACAGCCGGCGCCTTGTTCACGAAACAGTAACTCAAACATGTCATTCCCCCATTCTTTCACGTGTTCACGAAATCATTAGCTGGCTGGTCTGCCGCCGCCCCTTGCGTTGCCGTGGTCTATTGCCCGCCTTAGAAGAAAAAACGACAACCGCCCGAGTGTGGCATGCTTGCGTTTAAAGGTGTCTGGCTGGCTCACCAAACACCAAAAGAACAAGTGCCAGGCGATCGAGCTTCTATGGCTACGAGATAGCTCATTAGTTTTTTTCCTGCCGTGCAAGTTGCACTGCTCGGCGGGTAAAACACACTGCGATCAAGGCCCGGTTTAGAGGTGTGGACAGATACCTTCTTTATTTGCATGGCCGCTGGCATCCAGTGGACTGCACGTGCTGCCGTTGCCTATGCATCGTACACCGTGCCCCACAGTAATATGTACTGCCTTTCTGAAACTAACCAGGCTGCGTGGTTTGATTCTGGCTTGTATAGCAGAGCCCTTGCGGCTTCCCTAAAGATGAAAAGGTTCTGAAAAGTGATATTAAGGGTGCTTATTGCCGTACAGAGATTTACAGCTAATTGAGTAGCATAATTGATCCACTATTCGGCAGAGAATCAAACCATGCAGCCTGGTTACTTTTGGCGGAGACGTTGCGTCCACCGTTGCATGCGGGAGCATTTGCCGCTTTTGAGTGTGGAAGGGTGGCCGTTGATGTTAGAGCGTATCGGAACTATGCAGACTTGAGGAATGGCGAAAGGTTGGCGAAGTACAGCATCGTGGAAGGTCAATGCGACGTACCCATAGAAACCTTGCTTTACGGCGGGAGGCGTTTTTACGAAACCCACCTCGAGCAGTCGCGTAAATGAAGCCCGTCCAAGGTCACCGATCAAAGTAGCCAGATTAGAAAAAATTAAGATAACGAATAGGGGGGGGGGCAGCGATGGGAGAAAGAAGGGAAGAAGTATAGGGTGAGGAAATAGAGGGACGCTGTTGGGACAGAAATTGAAAGAAGAGATAAAACCAGGAATGCTGCCCGCGGCTCGTTATCCGAGCCGCGGTTCCCATCGGCCACCCGAGCCTGTCTAATCGGCTCTGTATTTCTCTCTGCGCACGAGCGGCTGCAGTACGGAAGTGAAGTGCTTGATGAGGAGCTCACGCAAGATTTCCTCAGCGGGCGTTTAGAGAAGCAAAAGAGCAAACCTAAAAAACAGTGCGTGCAGATGGCGCAGCAGCGGCCTTTTTATTAATAATCTGAAGAGAAAGATTATAACTGAAAGAAAAAGGGAGCCTGGACAAGCAGTGCTTTGCCGGGCTTAAAGCCAATACAACATAAAGGAAAATGACGCTCGTGCTCGTGCTCGTGAGGCTTGCCGTTGACAAGATCCAGTTGCGCTCGGCGCCCACCGAGAAGCCGATCAGCGGCGTAGCGAGATCAAGGAATGGCGGGTGACTAATACCTCGCAGCAGGAAGAACGGCGCGAGCGACAACGCGTAGAGGGCGCACCTTCAACTTCCTGAACTGCTGTCTCGGACGAGCTTAAGGCTAGGAGAGCCGCGGTGGATCGAGAGCGTAGGAAGCGTCAGCGCGAAGCAATGCGCTTAAACATGCTGCCCGTCATCTTTCACATCCCTTCTTAACCTGTGCTTGTCGTAACTATACAGCGCCTGCAAATGCTCCCATCGGCAGCTGCCGCCGCCGCCGCCGCCAAGCCGCTGGCTCACACCGATTATTCACTTGGGCGTTTGCCTAGTTTATCCAATTTTTGTTATTATTCTACTGTAATTTTATTTTATGCTTTGCGAAATAGCTTTTCTGGAGCTATCACTTTCTCTATGATTTTTAATTAGTTTAGATACGTTATACTTGAGTGGCACGGGCCGGGGTCCTTCATTTTTAACTCTGTTTAATAAGACCCCCTCCCCTCCCCATATTAAAGCAAACAATCAAAGATGTAGGCACACTGACAGCAGCATTAGCCGCGGCCGCAGAACGTGCACCAAGAGCGAAAAATAACAATTTCGGCTCTTCAGTCTTACTAGTGTGGCGAAGTTGAAGTACAGTCGTGAGCAATGTAAGCGGGAACAAAGAACAAATTTTGAGCCTGCATTTATTGATCGCTCCATAACTGGCTGTGACAAACGCTTTTTTTTCAGTTTTATAACTAGCTTTCTTTTTGAGGTATAAAATGAAGAAGTAATTTTCAAATTTACCGGGAGAAACAACCAGAAAATTAGCAATTTTGTGAAAAAAAGTTGAGTCTCCTCTCATTTCTCACGACTGTACCTGCTTGTGGGCTGGTCACTTGAGCGTTACAATGCACCAGCATGATGGTGATTTGTTGGAAAGATTTATGAAAGCGTGCTTTCGATGGTACTCGTAAGCGGCAACAGATGCCGACAGCTCTGTTATTAGCCGGCACTCCAAGCAGTACTTCTGGAGGTGAAAATTGGACTCGCATGCTCGCATCTGCGGTAGTCAAATGAGGTGATCGTTCGCAGACATGGCACAAGTGCGCCTGCAGCACTTTTCACCTTCTGTAGACTTTTGTCCCCGATAGCGCACGTGCACTGATGCGGCCCATGGGGCCAAAGAGAATGTAGCCCCAATGACCCGGTTTTCGTTCAGGAGTTCGCCATTTTATAAAATGCGGGGATAGCCACGTGCTTCAGCACGCGGAAAGCGGCCGTTTGTATTGCAGGGGAGACGCAGACACGTGCAGATGCGTGTCTAACAATAAAATTGAGCGATGAAGCCCAGTAATAACATTAAAATTATAATGAGTGTTCAATAACGGCTGCACTAAACGTACGCTTTCCCAAAAGTGGGGAAGTAGAAAAGCCTTGTATACCTGGGTAGCGCCCTCCATTTTCCGGTTTTATTTTTACAAGAATTCCGGGGGTGGGGGGTACAAATCGTACAAAATGCCTTAGTTTACCAGTATACGTTTAATTCTTTCGCCTCGTGACGTAGAAGGGAAACAATTATTGTCTTTCTTGCCTTCCAGAGTAGGTGCGAGCATTAAATAGACTTCAGGAACGAAGCAACACATTCTAGGGCAGCTCACAGAGAGTGGTATGTACGCCCTGAGGTGTCGACTAGGTTTACTGGCTGCTGAACGTGCACCATCTTCATCGTCCGCTTTTGTTCTTTGAGCTAGGCAGCGCGTATGAACTCCCGGGCAATACCTCCGCGGCTTGAGGCACCTCCGCGATCAGCCACTTTTCTTAGCTGCACAGCACTATGAAAATGACGAAGATCATAGTTTTGGGTGACAAAACAATATTTTCGAAGTATCTAAAGCTTAAAGCGACTGTGAGGGCCTGTCGCGCCCGTGAGGTTCGATGCCTGAGCGGAGGCAGGCCTGGTTATATCATCAGGCTGGACCCACGGAATCCGGCACGGAAGGAATGTCTAAAGAACATAAGGTTTTCAAATACATGCTATTCGCGTCCGCGCACGGGGGCTCGCGCGTCTGGCGACCGACGCGCCGGTTTCTGGCTACGGAGAGGCCAGGTCCGCGCGGTGGTTTACAGCAGCCAGGCTTCTCAGAATCGACGTCCTCGGGGAGGCAGCCTCACGGCTGACCACGGTGCTGTGAAGGACCACTGCGGGACGCCGAGGTAAGGGGTGCGTAGTACGACCAGTGTAAAAACCGTCGATGTTGTGGAGTACCGGCGGAGTAAGCCCGGTCATCTCACCCTAAGCCATGTTCTTGGTTTGTGGCCCGGTCAGCCCGGCCTAGAACACTCCCTCCTCAGTAGGCGTGGAGCAAGCTAGGGGAGAAAATAAGTGCATGGTTGGATGGTTGGAAGCACAGGTGGGGTCCCCCCGGAGGTGTTGGGTCATGGCGCCGAGGCCGGAGGGTCGATAGGCTGACGACACTAAGCCTCTACTGGCTGGACCACACCACACATACTTCCGGAGTCTGAAAAACCGGGAAAAGCACTCGACGGCTAGTAGCTGGCAGGTCCGAAACAAACCCTCAAAGTCGTGGAGGAGCCGAGGTGGCTGACCCCGGGTTAGGTTCTCCTGTCTCCGGCGGTCGGAGCCCGTTGCGTTTGTGGGTGGTCGGGCATCCCGTGAGTGGAGCCGCACTATTGGGGAATCTCGATGCTCTCCCTGTTCTGGCCAGACAGGCCAGCAATGGAGTCGAGACAAATGAAGGATCAGAGCCAAAACTCGACTGTCCCCATTCCCATCCCAATTCCCATAACCCCTTTCACCCATCCTCTCCGCTACGTCCCAGGGGAGGAATCAGGGGAGTCTCCCCGGGCCCGCTCCCCCGGCTGTGGGTCGCTATGTAGCTTTTTATCCTCCCCCTCATTTTTTTTCCCATTTTCCACACCTAGGGTTGGAAAAGTATACCATTGCCTTCGGGCCTTTTCATTTATTTTGAGATTGAATTAAGCCTGTTATACGTCAGTGGTGCAGGCAGGGGCTTATTATTTGTCATTCTTTTTAGGTTGCCCCAACCTAATATTTGTCTTAAAAGAGAACAGGGACTTGGCTTTGCGTTGTTCGGCGTCGTGACTGTCGAAAAAAACGGAAGGTACTAAAAACTGCTTTTCACCAACACGGTAACCTGAACTTCATCTGTATGTCTATAAGCCCTTACGTCGACATGCACTCTTGCTCCTTGGGGGGTTCGTAACTCTTTCAGACACTCTTTATGTTCTGCAGAAGAACCGAAAACTGAGCGAGTTGGTGCACATTGAAGAAGCAAAAACCACGCTGCGCTACGCTGTTTTTTACTTCTCCAATATGCTTTACGATCTGCTATCAAGAGAGACCTGAAAATTTGTGTGTGTATAATTGGAGCCCTCTAATCCACAAAATAACATGAAGGGTGCAAAAATTTAACAAGTTCAGGCACGCTGTACACGTTCAAACTCACGAATTTACAGCTCTGTTCTTCAAAATAAAACAAAATGACGGATGATTAAGCGCAGTTAGGCCAAAATCGAATTAGGTGCGCTAAAACTTGGGTTTTCACTTCTGTTTCGGCTACGATTTCGGTTCGAGGCTCAATTTCCAAGGTCAAACAAGGTTCGGACAAAGGTCAGCGAAGTCAGTGATTGGGGGCGTCAGTGATAACACACTAAAACAAGAGGGGACACTTAAGCCCACATTAAGGGTATGATGCGATGGCGTTACCAGGTTAAAAGACCCTGTTACAACCCTGATGGCGCCACGTCGTTTGACCCCACGATGACCCCTCAAAGGGGGGATGCCTGGCTGTGAAATGCCTGCGGAGATTTTCCCACGCCTGGATAGGGAGGGAGGGGGGTATGGGCTTCCCTTTGACTGGTTTTCAGGAAGAAGCGACCGACGATGGACAGACGACAGGAGAAGAAGGGAACTGCGCCTTAATGCAACTAACCGTGTCCGATAGAAGCCGACGAGGAGAGAGCCCGCCGCACTTGTGGCCCACGGCGCGGCACGCCTCACTTGTGTTTCCGATAGACACGTGCCTCCTGCAATACGGTTGCACCGCGGTGAGAAATAGCAGCGGACCTGCGAATCCTCCTCGCCCATTCCCACGGGTGCCTCCGCTTGCTCGTGCTGTACAACTTTTCCCATCTTGGAGAAATGCGCCTCGTGTTGAATTGGCCACCGCCTGGTGAAAGGGCGCAGCTTAGGGTTGCGGTATGCAGGGGATGTTAAAGTACGCTGCTTCACGAATATTGTCCAGCAATAATTTTTTTAATGCGCTTTCTAGAACCTGAGTAATCTGTAGTCAAAATTTAAATCTCAGCGGCTTCGCGCCTTTCCCTCTCCTCTCGTCACTTTTTGCATTCTGGAGGGTCGGCGGTCCTCCGTCGGCCCCACCCCTGTGAGCGGAGCCTCCTCATCCGCCGGAGCTACGCGCATTTATTAGCCGCTGCTCCGGTAGCTGCCTGACGTATGAACGAATCTAACCAATGGCCACCTCTCACCTTGTTCCACGTAGATGCGGGGGACGGAGGAGGGTGCGATCACAAAAAAGTCGCCGGGAAGGGCTAGCCAAATTTCGCGTGTGATTGTGGGTCGTCTACTGCGTGTAGAAGAGTATTATTTGGCTCAGGTGTTCATGACAACACAGTGTAGTCATTGAGCGAGTTGATGTGCTCTCTTCGGAAGGTGTTTCAGAGCCCCTTTAAGGAGCGTTCCAAGTGAGAACGAGCCCCCTGTGCCCTGGCGACAATGCTCATCCCGTCGCTCGGCGCATGAACTCTTGATATTTGACTGTTTGCTTTTTTTCTTCCTAATGAAAATAAGTTTCTTCAAAGTGCGAGTAAACCTGCTGGTTTTCATTTTTCCAAAGTTCAAGTTCCATCTTTCCGAAGGCTTGGACACCATACCCAATGGAGCCCGGGTTCGCGGTAGTCCCTGCCCTACGACAGTCCACATAAGCAGAACTGGCCATTCTCCACTTTAGATTCACAGATCCCTGGGAGTCCTCATACCACTCCTGGCCCAGAGGTGCCGCGGTTAAGCAGCGCGCCAGTGCCCTGGGATGGCAGGTGCTGCCACCGGTGGGACTTGTGAGATCCAGGTTGCTCTTCCTGAGCAACTCGCGTTGCCATAATAGTAATAATAATTGGTTTTTGGGGGAAAGGAAATGGCGCAGTATCTGTCTCATATATCGTTGGACACCTGAACCGCGCCGTAAGGGAAGGGATAAAGGAGGGAATGAAAGAAGAAAGAAAGAGGGAGGTGCCGTAGTGGAGGGCTCCGGAATAATTTCGACCACCTGGGGATCTTTAACGTGCACTGACATCGTACAGCACACGGGCGCCTTAGCGTTTTTCCTCCATAAAAATGCAGTCGCCGTGGTCGGGTTCGAACCCGGGAACTCCGGATCAGTAGTCGAGCGCCCTAACCACTGAGCCACCGCGGCGGGGCAGAAAAGGCGAAATTTGTGTGTGGGGGCCTTAGTGGAATTCTTATGCTATCCTCGGTGGATCGTTTGAATGCGTTAGCAGCCAAACGTTCGTCATGTAACAGGTTGGCACGCTAAAGTTCGTTATATCTGACTTCAACGAATTTAGTTGGCTTCACCCGCGGTCAAGACATGAAATTTCGTTATGTCCATGGTGGCATAATCAGGTTCGTTATAGTCGAGGTAACACAGGAAAGATTGCGATAATGGATGTGGCGCACTTACTTTCGTTAAAACCGAAAACAACACACTAAAGTTCGTTGTATTCGAGGTGGCATACAAGGGTTCCTTATATCCGAGGTAGGTTACATAGTTCGCTATATCTGAGGTGCCCATGCGTCAACGCGTGACGGCGGTCGCCATTTCCGCTAGTACAGACCCTTCTAATGCTAAGGAAGAATTTGTTACTTATTTTCTTCATCATCCGAAGCAGTTTTCGTCCGTAACAAAAACTGGTCAACAGTGTTCCGCACCGTCGTAGACGCCGTGCCGTAAAGGGATAAATCAACACCAAGTCCACCAAGTCCCATTGAAAACACTGGGCTCGTGCTTGTATTGTGTTGAAACCACTTTAAACTCGGTGCTAAATATCTGCGCCTTGTACCAGCCCAGTTAGTTCTCTCAATTTTAGCTCAAATCTCCTCCACAAGACCTTGTTTCTTGATGAAGGCTGCTATTTCACCCAGTTGTGTGCAGTGTGCAGCCATACTTGAAGTAAAAGGTACTTGTCGAAGATACCTGCCGCATTCGGTGTCGATGACCTGGCCGCAGATGAATGGCACCGGAGGCGGGGTGCACTTATTTTCCTGCATCCAGTGGTGGCTGATGAATGTCATGCTTGCGAAACCTAGCATTTCCGCTATGCTTTCGCAAGAACATCGGTGTCTGTATGCTCACTGAAGAACCGAGGCATGCGAGCCAAATTACCAAGGCAGGCCGGTAAAGGATGCCGAATTTCGACTTTGTTGCGATATGACTTCTATTTGCTTATCTATTTTTTCCGCACTTCTACACTGGTCTTTCCTCTTGGTATCGGAAGGCCGGCGCAGCTAGGCACGGGGCGACGGCCCCAGGCAGACTCATTATTCGCTCAAGGAACGGAGCCGTTCACCGACAGGAAGCGAGAAACCTGTATTGACGTTCACTATCTTGCTAGGCTGTCCCCAGTCACGGCTTCATTCTTGCGGCGTTCGTTCGCTTAGCTTTTCTATAGGAGCCGGGGCCTTGGAGAAAGGAGAGGAATCTTAAACGGAGCGCCCTGAGAGGTATCGTAAACGTTTATTTTGCAACGAGGCAAATTAAAATACGTATTCGGGAATCTGGTCGTTCGGAAGCTTATAAGAAACGAGGCAAGGGCCGCCCGAGCTGAAAGTGCCTGGTTTAAATAACCACGGCGTGTAAAGCTTACTCACTGTGGACGTAATATCTTCCTGAGTGGCTTTGTGGCGTGTATAAAGAAAAAAGGCTGTAGATTCTACTTGCTGGTATCGTTTATACTGGCGAAAGTCTTGCTCATACAGAAGCTGCTGTGGGCGAGCAAAGGGAAGGACTAAGAAATAATAATGTTGGTTTGTGGCATGCATGCACTTTAAAACCCTGTATATTATTAGCCCACGGATGCAATTGTTTAATAGAGTTAGGTTAGCTTAGAACCAATATGAGTAATAAAAGCATAACCCGAGATCCTTTGCTGTAGCGTTCACGAAAATAAGCATAATACGACAAAAGTAATATGACAGCGGTAGATGAGATGAGAGCCTTTAGTTGTCACGTTTTAATGCTGGCACATGCCGAAGAAAGCAAGGCTATTAAAACAGACCCCCCCCCCTTCCCCCAACCACCCAGAATATTAGACATCCACCGCCACAGCTCAGCTGTTAGAGCACCGGACGCGAAATTCGAAGGTTGTGGGTTCGGACCCCACAGGCGGCATGTGAATGTTTTTTCTTCTTTTGTCTAATCAGTACGATTTGAGCGATGAAATAATTGCACTATTACCCTCCAATTGATCAACGCCGCAAAAAATATAAATATGGCCCCGTGCTTTCCTTGGTTTGATGACGCTAGCTTCCTTCATTACCTTACAAAGAATTTACTGGCCTCCTTTTTCGAATTTTCAAGGCTAATCAATAAACAACGGCGGCATAGAACACGTAAAACTAAGGTCAAAAAGAAGCTCTGCAAAAAAAAAACTATAGGCCAGCTACTTGTTTCTGTTGTTATTCACGATATCATAATAGATGGAGGTGGAATTGCGCAATGTGTCCTGACTTTACTTGTCAACAAATACCTCTTTCAGGCTTGTGGGGACCAGCCCTGCAGCCCCCTGTGTTTGCTTTCCTGCGAGGCACCGTGCAGCAGCAGTCTCACCTCGAGGATGGACGCATTTCCTTGTCAGTTACATTAACTGGCAAGAGAGGGCGCAGCGTCGCTGCGCGGGAGACTGCTGAAGCCCGCGCGCGGAAGAGGGGGCATGGAGCTTTTTCGGCTGGGATCGTCGGCGCGCGCGGACGTGTCACTTGCGGCTCCGCTCTTCGCCGGCGGGGCGACGGAGCGACGGGGAGACCCGCTCCCGTACTCTCGCCCCGCCCGGCTTTCGGAGTATATATCCATTGCCCTAGCGCGGGCGGACATTCGCTCGGAACCTTGCTGGTGAGTCGGACGACCTTTATTCATTAGCGTACCTTGTTGCTCTGGCGTTATTGTTGCTGTAGCAATAAATGCCCGTTTCTGTCAGCCAATGTGTCGTTCCTTTGTTCCCTCAGAGCAAGGCCCGCCGTGGTTGGCGTGCGCTCGGTAGCGTACGCGATCACCGGGTGGGGTCCGGGCGGCTTTGAACCGTGTCAGCCGCGATTGAGTGGGGAGAACGTACTTATCTCCCCAATTCAACCCCACAGGCTACATGGTGCAAAAAGCAAATTGCGCTTTAAGCATACTTTGATTGAAGTTTTAATTTAACGAGGAGTGCTACCTATACTCTAATATTTCAGTTAACTGTCGGAGGGTTTGATTTTTGCTCTCATTTAATAACGTGGAACGGCGTCGCATGTTGCTTTGCACGTTACAGCCAGTTGTACATGTCCTCCAATCTCATTATGGTAGTATGCGGCTGACATATTCCATAAATAACACGAAAGAAGTAATAGAATTTGTTCAAGCAGTTTTTGGCATCAAGGATACTCGTAAAGCAACAGTGTGTGATTGATCGCTTCAGGATGTGTTTAATCTGCCTTTGCTGCCCAAGAACTAGACAATTGAACAAAAAAAAAAACAAAACAAACAGACGAGACGTTAAAGCAAGAAATATTGAAATAGACGTCGAACAAAAACGGAACCGATAATCGACCTCTCCAGTGAGTAACATTTATCTGAAAACCTATAGGCACAATCACTACTTAGAAAATGCGGCTTTAGAGAACATTAGCAATCCGAGAGAACTGTCTGCGCTGTCGGCTGAGTCAAATATTACGGTTTTCAAGCGGCTTCTTTTAACGTCAGACCACAGTGACAGCTTCACGAGCTCAGTAATGACAACCTTACGTTGAATATATACCGCACAAACATTGCACGATAAACATAGAGGCGCCCTAGGCTTGAGCGAGACAGGAAGCCCAATAGATAAACAGGGCGTTCTGTATTTATCTGTCCGTGGGAGAAAAATTCTCCTGCGGGAACTACTTGCCTGCTTGTGCTCAAGCAATGAGCACAGTGTACCTTATGATAGCCTACGTTTTTTACTAAATAATTTAAACATCACAACTTTACTGCATTGTCCGGAATCGGCAAAAACTGCAGTCGTCGGCGCTGAAAATTTTCGTCTAGTCGAGCGGAGCAGCAAGTTTAACAAGCTGCGCCATCTGCGCTACTGCGAGACCCACCCCACCTCCAAGTGGGATATTGGTTGCCGCGCAGTTCGCCATATGGCGCAGCCTCTCCAATCGGCTATTCCGCTCGCGTCGGTGAAAATTCTGCGCGCATACGACTCCAGTTTTTCACTGATTCTGGGCAGTCCAGGCAAGTTCCGATGTTAAGTTTATTATCGAAAAACGCAGACTGTCATAAGCGACCCTGCGGTCTGTGTTTAAGCACAAATAGACCAGTGGTTTGCGCAACAAAACTTTATACGTCCTGGACAGATAATTACGAAACGCCCTGTACATAAAGCCGAGAAAGGGTATTTAGGGAAGTTACTAATCTTCAGTTATCTCAGGCCGAACTCTCCACATGAGGAGACGGCAAAAACTATGAAAAGATATCGAGCAGAGAGAAGAGCACGTGCATGCACCGAAAGTCTATGGCTACCCATGACGCCTGTTGCCTCAGGTACCGCTTAAACAGTCGCATGAATGCCAGCATCATCAAACTGGAGGCCATTCAAATTCAAATTCTTTATCAATTGCAGCGCGCTAGTGGAGAAAGTCAATTTGGCGTTCATTAAACGAAGCATATAAATCACGCAGATACCCAAAGGCAAGTTCAATCAACCGGTTTGCAGTTCAGGCTGAGGAGTGCAAGCTGCAGCAGGCTTTTTGTCGAGCAAATGAAGAGAAAGACAAACATAAGAGGCGAGATGCTGAGGGGTGGTTCAGCGTTGATTTGAGCAGAAATTCACGACGTATGTTTATCAGTACTCATTTCGAGACGTTCGGTGAACTAGTGGCGTATGAATCCCGCCTTTTCCTTTTGTAGCGATAGCTGCATTACGGTAGCATTTCGAGCTTTGAGCGTGGCGGCGCCGCCACTCTGTGGCTGCGCTGCCACTCTGTGGCTGTTGCTGTCACCCTGTGGCTGCGCCGCCATCCTGTGGCTGGGCTGCCAGCCAGTGGCTGTTGCTGTCCCCCTGTGGCTGCGCCGCCATCCTGTGGCTGTGCTGCCAGCCAGTGGCTGTTGCTGCCACCCTGGGGCTGTTGCTGTCACCCTGTGGCTGCGCCGCCACCCTGTGGCTGCGCTGCCAGCCAGTGGCTGCGCTGTCACGTGGTTGGTCACGTGGTGCAGAGCAGCTGCCGGCGGCGCGGCGCCGTGGCTGCTCACGTAGTACGTCAGGTGGTTGGTCACGTGACCAAGTTCCACTCGGCCAGCTGTAGCTATCGCGTCCCTCCAGGTTCAAGCAGAGCTAAACCACCGCCTTTTTTTTTTTACCTGTGTCTGTCACATGGGCTGCCACCTAAGCTGTCTTTCGATACTGTTCTCGGTCGTCTACTCTGTATATGTTTTCAGCCGACACTACCATATCATTCCTATTTTCTTCCATCTGTTCGCGCCACGAATCGAAAGTGCGGTCTAGAGCGATCTGAACAATTTGAAGGTTATCGCGTTTGGTCCGACTGAAAGAGAGCAACAAATTTTCGGGTAGATAAGCTATTGTATTCGCCTCAGTCTCCTAGCAGATAAAATAAACCGTGTTAGAGCATGGTAGAGAGATGTTTTGCAGATGGTTCTTGATAATCGCAAAGTGAATGAGGGAGGGGAAAGCCTCAGGGTGCTTGCCGACGTTTTGGCAAGAGTACTTGTCTTTGTCTTCGCGCAGACGAAGGCAAGTCCTCTTGCCGAAACGTTGACAAGCACCATTTTAGTGAAGTTTAATCGGAGTAGCTAAACCCTGAAGTCACCACCTTCAAGTCGCGTTAGACTATACGGCCGGAACCGATTTATTGATTTGCTATAACATGTCCTGTGTACCAATTTGTTTTTGATTCACAGTGCTCTTTCTCTGTCTGATCTTCCGGTCCATGGCCCTTCCCTCTTTTTAGTTGTAAGCTTTCGCATTGCCCCTAATCAAGTTTCTTATTTCCTAGTGGGTATTTTCGCGCTCTTAATTATTTGCCGCACATTTTTTTTTTGCGCAGAAGCTGAATAACTTAAACTAGTATCGAAATCCGATTTTTGGTGGCCTGGTTTTCTATGTGGTATTCGCCTACTACTGCTAAATAATTTATAATCGAGACTCTTTTCTTTCCTGTTTCAATTTTCAATAGCTGAGCGATGGATATGAGGTCAAAGGTCAATATAGGTCAAGTCAGTCGTAAAAATAGTGCCATAAAATAGGTGCTACATTATTCCAATTGACTCCAACGCAAAAGCAAGCCTGCCTCATGAACCTGAATGACAATGAGTGAAGAAGCAATTATATTGCAGTATTGTTCATGCCTCACGTGACCTCTGCTGACCTTTGACGTCATAGCCGCCGCGTGGTTGTTAAAACAGCAGGAGGTGATGAGAAGAAAATAAATTATAAATTATTTAGGGGTCGTGCTTTGAGCCTCGCACCACATGGGGTTCCATGCATAGTAACATCTCACTCATCATTACAAAGAACCCATCCAAACAAACTCCTGTGTCTATGCTCTTTTAACTGAAAAAAGAAGAAATTTATCTAACGATTGAAGGCTTTGCCTATTCTCTTATTGTATAACGAGCTGCTGGACCGACTCTCTTATACTTTTTTGGCTCCTGACGTTTCATTTGCACAAAATAGCTTGGAATGGGGGGGTGACACTGTACGCAAGGACGTTGCGTGAGCATTCCCAGATCGGTGCTTTACGACTGGAGCTCTCTGACTTTCGTAGAATCGGACGTTAAGGTCATCAGTTTCCTATACATCGTCGGCACCGCCTTTAGTTACTTTTTATCAAAGATTTATTCAAAATTAGGCAACGAACGCTGGTGGCCGGTCGTTTTGACTTTGTATAAGTTGCGCAAGGACACTCTAAACAAACTCCCGCACTTTGCAACGGCGTCTGGAGTTCCCCGCTGTTTAAGCTGAGAAAGGTGAGACACAGTTTATGCGCTAGTGGTACGTATTGCGATGTCGCATACTGTGTCGCTTTACCTTTCGACCGAGGTAAAGCTTTTTGAGAAGCGAAAATTTTAAAGCTAGCCAATGCAGAGCGCGATTTAGCAGGGTGACCTTTGGTAAGTGATACTTTGTACACTCATTATGTTCACTTTAAACCTTACCGCTCTTTCTGGTTAATGTTTATTGTGCTGCAGATTCTATCGGTGAAAATGAAGACACTAGAGGTGCACTGAGCTTTCTTCTTAATTTCAGAACACTGTGTTAACCAGCTGGATAGCGCTGAAGAAACCGGTGCAGTTGACAGCTTTTCCTTGTGCTAGGAAAATTGGGTAATGAAAGCTAAAGTGTAAAAAGGAAAAGCATGCAATAAATCTGAATTTTATTCACTGGTACTGTCCCGTAACAGGCTCAAGCTCAATAGTATTCGGCTTGTATACTGGTGACCGGCCTGAACGATATGCCCTATTGCTCTGGTGTTTATTCGCACCGCTTAATTTATGTAACCACTTGCGGCTGTTATTATCTGTATAGATTTGTACATAAATTTGTATAGATAGTCACTCTGAGTTTAAATAGTGGAAAGATGGCATCTAACGAATTCAAGGCCGCTTTGATACAGTTGGTCCTTACGGTACTGCTCGATTATTACCATTCACCTCTCTGTCTACCACTTTGCAGCGAGGATGTGGGATAATGCCTAAAAAGCAAAAGATTCAGAATGAAATTGAACTCTAATGAAATGGTTCTGTCATCTCCCTATCCCCTCACTGATAACAAAGCAACACATCACGATAGTCGCATACCGCAATAAGGGACGTCACTAGGCAGTCAGGCATATATCTGTTCGTCCTTGAAAGTGGCCCGTTATACATGCGAGCCCAGCAATATTTTAGAAGAGCTTCTATCCAGGGAAACCGGGAAAGAACGTTGGAGTAACCGTATTTAAATATGCGAGCAGACGTCTTCAGTATGACATGCAATTTAGTATTTCATCATCGGCTGGGGTCTGCTTCGGGAGAAGCTTACCATGTCTTTCGCTGCTTATTTAGGAGTTACGGTCAGGAATGTTGTGTAAGATGCCATGAAACGGGATTACAAGAGGATAAGAGACAACCGCTTCAACGCTTACACATGTACGTCACGTCTCTGTGTTCTTCGGTCGTATGTGGTATTACGATATTACGACATTGCTGCGCTCAGTGCATGATGTCCCGCATAACAACTACGTCGAACACAGTGGTTGCCGTTGCACCGCATGCCTTCAGTGATACTCGTGATAGCCTTAGCCGTTTATGTGCAATAGAACTCAACTCAGCCCAAGAAAGAGACAGCAGTCTTATCCTGCACGGTTAGCTTGGCTTTGTTCCCTAGTGCATCAAAGGAAAGAAACACTACTTACCTCTGATTGGAGCAATCGAACTTGTACCAATATGTTTATCTGCTCCGTAATGAGCTGTTTCTTAAACTGGCAATGACTCTTAGCTAAAGGTCCTAACGAGCAGTTTTTTTAATTCACAAGAGGAATCCTGCATGCATGAACACTCTACATTTGAACGCTATGAAGAAGGTTTGAAGTTAATGAGCGTAATTAATTAAAAGACAGTTTTCTTTTTTGTTATGACCGTTTCAAAAGTTAAATGAAAAAATTAAGCAGAGGCAAACGTGAAGAAACATACAGTGCTAACAGGGTATTCTGGGAGACGGCAAAGAGTAGAAAACGTATGTCGTTTCCTTCGGATAGCGTTTGCAGAAAGCAGTTTGTGAGAATAAAAGAAGTATTCCAGAGGAAAGATGGTTAATTGTAGTGCTGCTGTAGGTGTTCTTGGTTTTGTTCTTACTTTTTTTGATGATTGGCCGCCTAATAAAAAGATTTCGACGGAAGTAAGCAGTGTTCGAAGAATAAAGATCAACGGAGGTTGCATCAAAAGTGGTGATTCCGTACTAATTGGTTGATTTCATGCTTCTTATGTCTTTGATGTACACCATTCAAGGTACTTTCTCAATTGGCAGCCCGTAGCAACAGTGATCCAATGGGAAGAAGCAAAAAAAGTACGGACTTGGGAAAAGGCGTCATGCAGTAGCGCCATAGCAGGCTAAAAGAGCAGCTCTTCGGATATGCGGTACAGTGAGAAATTGAATTTTCACTCCAAAATTATTCTTGCTGCTGCGGAAACGCGTATTTCTTTAGTATAGCCACCGCCACCAGGTCGGGATTCGTACACTAGTTCGAAAGCCTAATTACAGTTAGAAAATTGGCTCATCTTATCTTAGGCCTTAAGGGGGACATCTACCGAAAGCTTATTACGGTTTTCATTAACGAAAGCTTATTAACACCCCAAAGCTCAGAGGAAGGATTATTGTGTTCATATTTAATTTCGGCCATTATGCAGCTCTAATGTGTTCCAAAACTTTGAACAGGTGCATGTATTAAAAATAGCCTTGATGACCACCTTCTAATCCTATATCTTAATTTCTGGGATACATATTATTTCGTTATTTACGTGCAAACAATGGTAGTCTTACGGGGCCCACTGCCGATTTTCATGATATCGACGCCACGCTGAGGCAGCGCCGCTAACTGGTTCATTTAAGATCCGCGCGCCGAGGCGCGTGGTTCGCTCCGTTACGTGGGTGTTTCGGCGGCATGTTCAGGCGTTGTTCTCAGTGTTTTGCTTTGAAAATATATTTAGAAACACTGTCACACGGATGTTTCCATGCCAACGAGATTAGAGAGCTGTTAAGCGTCACTGCGTGACATCTCTAGGGTCAGCGACAGAAAAGAAGCTTTGAGAAAAGGAAATTTCCAGGCTGTATCGCAACGATTGCAGGATTTGTATAGATACTAGACAATATGCTACAGTTACCTCAGCGTGGATTGCGTTGTACAAATGCTTATGGGGAATCTGCGCTACCGAGGTGGCACTGCAATTGTTCCATTCGGTGATTCAAAACTGCTTTTGTCAGCCGCTTGGGCCGCTGCAAATGGGAGAACACATTCTGCGCGATTAGATACCCGCGTTTGGCTGACAGCATTCATTGCCTAGCTTCTCTCGGCGTAGCCCAGATAGCTGACGCACGGCACGTGCGCCTTCGACAGAGCGCGGAGGCTCACGCCAATAAGCGCCTGAAGGTGGCGCGGAAAAGTACTAATAGTACTACCCAAAACTGCTTGCTCTTCTCGCTAGGCAGTGTGTTATGGCGCTGCAATCGGCACCGCAAACTTCCGCGCAAGTTCGCCATTACAGCCTAAAAAGCAGCTTCGTTATCGGTGTCACTCCGATCACATCTTAGCAAAAGTGCTCATTCAATACTTTTATATTGATTTTATCATCATTAGTTATTTTGGGAATTTTTTTTGCATCCACCACACGTCATACTTTGACGACATGATCATTAATTGACGACATGATCAGCTCCAGGCGGGGGGAGGGGAAGCGAAGGGGATGCGGCGCTCTGCTCTGGCGGGCGCTTTGACGGGCTGTCAGTCCGTGGCCCACGCAGCCGGGCCGTTTGATCGCGTAACCCGAGATCTCGGTTCCCTTCTCCTCTTCCCTCTTCGGTGCCGTGTGGGACCCACGGCGGCTGAGGACCGACCGCTGTGGGGAGCCGTGACCCAAGCCGTGGCTTCTTTTTCCAACTTACCTTTTCGCGTTTATTTTGTTTATTTCTTGTTTACTGCTCTCCCATTTCTGGTTGTGAACGCCACTTTTTTGCAGCGAGTGCGCGGCTTTTCTGGCGCTTTTTCGCGCCTCCGTTGGCGTGGGAAAACTGAGCCGCGCGCTGTGCCCAAAAGCAATCAGTGCACTGCAGTGGGGCGGCGAGCGTTCGCGCGGTCGCTTGGACGCGCCCGCCGACCGCGGTGAAAGGGGCCGTGATCGGACCCCCGGGCTCGCAGTTTCGTTCAGGGTCGGTCTGTGCGGGTGCGTGGCTGCGCTGTAGCGTTGAAGCACGCGAATAATCTGCGCGTTTCCTGCTCTGGCCGCCCTTATGTTCAGCGCTCAGCAGCGGACAATGACGTAGCCGGGCACGTCTGCCTCGAAACGCTAAACTTTTCTATTGGACGGTACGTTTGTTCCCGGGACAGCTCTTGCTGGGGGCAACGTGTAATTCCTCTGCGAGAGGTGTCCCCGGTTAGGGCGAAGCTAATGATTTCATTTGGGCTAGTTGGTTGTAGCAGTGAAACATATTGGCTAGCGCAAACACAGACAGGGAGCAAAGTAAGAGTAAGACACAGGACACACGCTAGTGTCCTGTCTCTTACTCTTACTTTGCTCCCTTTCTGTGTTTACGCCAGTCAATATGTTTTAGGGCGAAGCGTGGTGCTGTTGACTTCGTGCAATGAGCAGCACCCGTGTCGTCATCATTATCCGCCTATCTGAATCTGAGCCGAGCATGCTGATCGAAGTGATTAGTTCTCTCCTAAAAAAAAATTACGTGATTGCACTTGTCTGCATATGAGAGGAAATGCGAAAGGCCTTCCCTGTCCTTTATCCCTCCATTATTCTTTTTTTATTTCGTTTAAATTTTGTTTGTTTATGTTGTCTCTTGTTATTTTTTTATTTCATTCATTTTATTTCCTTAATGTTTATTTCCGTTTAGTATATAAATTTTGTGTCTTTTTAAATTTTTATGTTGTTTTTGTTTATTTTTATTTTTCGATGTCTGTTTTTTCTTTGATTACATATATGTTGCTTACTCAATTTTCACATTTTATTTTATTTACCATACAACTTAATATTGCCCGTTTGCGCGGACAACTTCCGTCCACATACTTCCGTCTGCAATTCCCGTCCACGCCACTCATGAGCTTTCTTGGCTCATACTTAAGCTTTAAATTAGTATATTGCCAGTATTCGCTATTTACGATATATTCCAAACAGAATTGGCAACTTTGAACGTTGAAAGTGAAGGAAAAAGAGTTTTATTGATCGCCACGAATTTGCTCAGCATATCTAGTAACAAGAAGCCTTTAGAGGGCGCAGCGCGCACCAGCGACGGAGTTGACGTACCGTATAGAGGCCAATGCGCCTGGCGACTAGGCGTCCCGTCGTGCGGCCGACGTATGTGGCGGAACGGCGCAGTCAGAGAGGCCTCGAACTAGTATCCTTCCCTTCATTGCCAAGAAAAGCTGCCACCGAGTATAGTTTCGTAATTCACTGGCTGTACAGGAGCCTTTATCGTTGAGCTCATTCAGTTTCAATTCTCTCTAAAGCGCGAGTCGATCATCTACCGCTCCGCTGTCATGGCGTACGTTTTGAAACACTAGACAGTGAATCACCGCCGTGGTGGCTGAGTGGTTATGGCGCGCAGCTGCCGGCCCGAAAGACGCGGGTTCGATCCCGGCCGCGGCGGTCGAATTTCGATGGAGGCGAAA
The DNA here is from genome assembly GCA_030143305.2 of Amblyomma americanum. Taxonomy (NCBI): domain Eukaryota; kingdom Metazoa; phylum Arthropoda; class Arachnida; order Ixodida; family Ixodidae; genus Amblyomma; species Amblyomma americanum. Next base: position 70,529 of record JARKHS020000667.1, on the reverse strand, counting down.
TTCTAGAGGCCCGTGTACTGTGCGATGTTAGTGCACGTTAAAGAACCCCAGGTGGTCGAAATTTCCCTAGCCCTTCACTACGGCGTCTCTCATAGCCTGAGTCGCTTTGGGACGTTAAACCCCTACAAACCAAACCAACTAGACCGTGATTCCTTAGTTGTGTCTCATTTAGACTTTCACAACCACGATAAAAGAAAGACTATTTAGCTGTGCGCACGAGTATGCCGCCATAACAAAAAAGATCGTCTCTTTCCTAAAATTGCAAAATAACCGCGATTCAATCTCGACTGACCCCAGAAGTAGTAGGTCATAATGTAGCCATATAGAATCAATTGAGGCGGTGCCCTATAGGTCGTGAAAATCACCAAAAGCACTTGTTAAAGCAAGCATAAGCAGAAAACAACGCAACTGAAGAAATAATCACATCTATAAAAATCGAACTGACTTGAAGTGAGAGGCTAACCATAGCAGGCATAATCACGATATGACCTTGAAGTTCGCTCCGTAGCGCCCCCCGAAACTCTAAATTTGACCATGGCCAGCTGCTAGTGAACTTCATCAACCATGACTCCTGACCAGACGGGATACCGTTAAATCATCAACTACATTAAGCCTAAAGTAAAGCAATGGTAGAAAATGGTTTAAAATGGTAGAAACAAGTGTCCTTTGTCTACTTTAACGTCCCGAAGTGACACATAACCAATGAGGGACGCTGCAGCGGAGCACTCTGGATTAATTTAGAGCGCTTGGAGTTCATTAACATCGCAAAGCACGCGGGCGTATTATTGCGAAATCATTATATGACTCATCGGCAACGAAACCCAGCGTGGTGCTAAAAATACCAGATGACGTCACCACGGTATATAAGGAAGAAAAAATTTCTACCGAAGTCGTGGGCAAGTGAACTCAGGACTTTCAGGGTGTGAGGCAGGCACGCAACTGATAGGCCACAAGCGTTTCATACTACATTTCCTGTTCACGTTAAAAAAAAAAAAATGTTACAACAGTAGCATAGCAAAACGACTATAACAATAGAATAATATTAAAAGCGGCAGCCGAAGTTGGGGCTGCGCTGTCATTTAAAAACGTTTCAAGATCCGCGTTGCTTCTAGGGGAACAAAGGTGAACCTAATATATGGGTTGCCTTACGACTGTGCTAATGAGTATGTGTGCCATTAGAAAGGAAGAAAGAAAAAATAAATACAAGATGGTTTAGGCATTCAAATGCCGTATGTAGCTTCTTAGGTGCAGAGTCCGTAATTTTATTCCGCCTCCATCGAAATACGGCCATCCTGGCCGGTATCGAACCTGCGACTTGAGATCAGCAGCCAATCGAAAGAGCCATGGAGCCACCAAGGCTGGTGGAAGAAGTGTTTGAAGCAGCTGTTGGGTATATTTTGCCCAATTACATAGCCAGCTGTGCGGTGATTACGAGTATTTGTCCATGTTCCTGATATTGTGTACTAATGATGTCAAATAAATCTGTCAGTCAGTCTAATTGGCGACATAATGGCATTTATATCTATCTACTTATCATCTGGCGCCGAGAAATAATATACGAAAAATAAATTAGGTTGCTTTTGGTTCCTTCCGTGGAAAACAACAGATGGTCTGATTTTTTTTGCCCGGGTTGGGTACCGAGCGCTGCTATAAATAACAGCTTCACGTAAAGAAAACCTAAACCATGCCATTGGAGCTATCCAAAATGCTCTAATATGCAATCTTTCACATATTCAGTTAATAATTAGCCTGGTTAAGTTTATCTAGGTGCTGAATTTTACAAACAAGGAAAATTCTAGAGTTGGTTAATATATCCTAACAATTTATTAGCTTTACCAAATGTACTGACATTCCCTCCCGGCTAACTTGGTGCAGCAGAGGCACTGAAGTACTCATATGCAGTAATTGCTGCAGTTTATTGCCTATTCAAAATAAGCGTGGTATTTGCCTGCGTTCTTTCAAATGAGTTACTATGAGACTAGCGCTCCATGTGTAGCAAAGACCTTTCACATTCTTGAGAGACTACAGAAGAGGCAGATAGTGTGCTTATCGTTGTTGTGTTCTCGAAGGCGTTCGTGACCTGTGTTCCATGAAAGAAGCAGTTCGTGTATATACAGGGTATATTTGATGAGTCTGATAACGTTAGGATTTAAAATTCTTGAAAACACTGAATCTGATTCCTCGATATTGATATCCGGGATTTTTTTCGCAGTCCTTCATATGTGGTGAAATCCTGAATGACTGGAAGGTGGGGAAGGTTCTCTGTTCTAGACAGGTGGCGCGCATTCTCCTACCAATTAATTACCTGCCACTTTAAAAGCATACTTTGCAAACTACTGGAGTACGTTTTCTACAGCCATATCAAAACTTTTTTGGGATATTACTCCTTCTTTTGTATTCAACAATACGTTTTTAGAAAGCACCACTCAAGTGAAGCAGCTTTTAATCTTCACGAATGATTTGTTTTTTGCTCTTGATTCTTCAATCGCTATTGACTAAATTTTCATTTACTTAGCCAAAGCCTTCGGTTATGTTTGCCATAGAATACTGCCTCTGAAACAAGTTTAATCTTGACTTCATGCATGACCAGGCCTAATGAAGACATTCTCGCATCAATGAGGACTTCAATAACCGAAGATTAGGAGCAAAAGGAAGAAGAAAACAAAGAGAAAATTTTTTTATCTAGAAGCCTCTGGGGCCAGCCCGCACCTTTTGTTGATGGTAGCCTAACTTCACTCCTCTTGTCTATTTCCATCTCCTTGATTCCTTCCCTGCTTTCAACATAACAAAAATTATTTAATTTTTCTTTTCAGAACTATGCGCATTTCGTTTACGTGTAATCAGGTTTTCTTTATCACCCGCGGTAAATTGGTGGTGTAAACGAGTTCTTCCTATATTGACCTCAGCCTACAGCCTGTTTCCTCAAGCCACAGTTCAAACGTAATGCAATCACAAGTAGCTCCTTTTGAAACACTTTCCAAATTATAGTAACTGGACCTCAGGGGCGAACCTGAGTTTGGCGAATACAATTTTTTTGTGGATTCGCAGTTCCGAAGCACACATTGCTGCCAATGTTGGCAGCAGAACACTCATTAAAGTTTTAATTGGAATTTCCCTCTTCACTCGTGTATGCGCCTCGTTCTTTCGTGTGACGCTCTTTCTTTAAGACAGCGCACCATACTAAAATTTCATTTGTGGGCCGCAAGTGGGCGAAGAAAACAAGGGCGTCCAATCAGGTTCGTATGTCAGTTCTAGTTGATTGATATCCATGCTTTTCCAGTTCAAATTTATTTCTTACTTGTCCTCGTCTAGCACCAGCACCGCCCTCACCACGCATGTTTTGAAGAATCGAAATACAGGAGCGTTTATCGAGTCTTCCGAAGCGTGCTCTGGCAAATTCGCCATTGGTGCTGACCGCAAGTTATATAGCCGTAACGCAAGCCTTGCATAAAAACAGGGCCACAGAAATGAAAGAGCCGCAACACACGCGTCATAAAAGTTTGAGCTGCGCATGCTTGCTGTTCCCACCTCTTCCCCTCCCCTCGTTTACTTTTATTGATCTCTCTCCATAAAGTGGATAAAGTGCTGAGACAGACGTTCATAAAGGGCGCCACATTAACAAAGCGTGCCTTCCCACTGACGATAAGAATATAGTAAACGCCTCCGAAGTGCCTCTACCGCGACGCCCACACGATGCTTAGAGATCCACTTCGGGCCGTAAACGTAGAGCGTACCTGTGAATTTAGGGAGCGTGGGCTCTTTGTGCCTTTATGCTCTGCCCGGGGAGCAAGTGGTTTGTTATTGTGTGAACACCGCAAAGTGCATACAGGCTTCCGCGTACGTATCCCTCAGTTTTAAAAGAGGCTGCTTGGTGGGCCTTGTGTTTTTATTAATTTTTTTGCTTTTCCTTCATACGCTGCTTACTTGTGATGCGCAGCTCCGAATGCATGTTATATAAATAATTCAAGGGCTTGCGTAGTCGCTTCCTCTAACGGTTCCTAAAACGATGTCTAAACTTGGAGACAGGGACATAGCAGGGAGAGCCTGGCAAAGGCATACACTAGCTTTCATACAGGTCCTTCCGTCGCCATTGCCTGCTGGTGGACAAAGTATATCCGGGAAAAATGCTTTCTCCTGGCTCCTGGCAGCCGAATCCCGGCGTTGTGAAGGGTGCCTTGTAGTCATGTGCGTTCTCCTTTTCGACAAGGAGAAGTGCGCACGGCTTCTTTTGTGGTCGTCGTTTTTTACAGTGAATGAATGTTAAAAAAGTTACAGGGATTGCGAAAAAGAAGACATGGGTGGTATCATAATTGGAAAACACTAGCGGCATCCTTTTCTACTTTTATGAGGACTTGTTAAGGCGAGAGCGTCAGCACGTGCCTGAAGAAAAGTGTCATGCGTAATAAGCATGCGTGATCTGCAAGAGCTATGCTGTATGCCTCTGAATTTCTGAAACAAGACGAGGTCATTCAGGTGAGTGCTGTTCTCTTTATGGATTAGTACGAACCTTAAGCAAATCATTGAGGAACCTGGAAAAAGTCGTCTCACCGGGGAAGCGTCTACAATTAATATGAGTATATTATATAGCGAAATATTTGGGGCATGCGCCTCAGACGATTCGACGCAAGGATGGACGTGCTATGGCACAAATTTTCATGCCAATACATTTCTGGAACAGCGTTGTGTGGAAAGCATGCCTTCCTGCATACGGCATACGATACGCTGAATTAACTTCCGGGTGCAGTGTTTGCATCGAGTGCGGTACAACAAAGCTCTAGCGAAAGACAGCCTCTCTCGAACAACAGCCTGTGTGTTCTGTGGCGACATTGCTTTAGGACACAGTATGATCTATACCAACGAGGCGAAATGCCGATGTTTGCTATGACTGCAGTATTCCGCGTTCCAATATACTAGGCATATTTGAAGCGTCATGGTACTCTGCAACTTTGTCAATGTTGTATGCGTTTTTTATTCGTATTTTCATTGTTATTTTCGCGCGAAGTTCTTGAAGTTTGAGGTGTATAGAATAACCTATATGCCTGTGGCGACTTTTTACGGGAGGAGGCGCCAAGTTTGGAAGACACGTAAAGGGCATTTTTGGCCTGTAAACTATCTCTTCACTGAATAAAAATTTTTCACCACCACAACCACTCACGTTAAGTGTTTTAATTTAATCCCCCTTTACGATAGGGTTAATGAGGAGTAAACATTATGCAAGAAATACATTAATTTCGATAATAGGAGGTAGTAGTATAGCAGTGTGCAGAAGATTTTGAGGGAATTTTTGCGTGTATGTTTGGAAAGAAGCGTCCGTGGAAACGTTCGGGTGGCGTTTCATTGCAAAAATCAAGTTGCAGGCGAAGTGCACCAAGCAATAGAAGTCTCAAATGACCCAAGACTGACAGTGGCGTCGGAACTGTACCATTTTGTAAGTACGGGTTATTGTCCTAGAGCTTTAGGGCTAGCTCCCGCGGTTACGTGGTTCACTGTATCCCGCTACGCCGATGACCGATAATACGGGAAGATGAAGAAACTAATTTAAAAATATAGTAGAGGTGTCCAAGGACTTTCTAAAATAGTTTTATTCTTTGCGAGGTAGAAAATACTTGTTCTTAAGCGTGACGTACAACATTACCTGGTCGTAAGAAGATGCGGCTAGAGTTGGCCACACAGGTTCGAAGACAAGGAGAGATTTCCTGTAGTTGATTTTTGCACTTAAATTTGCCAATACTTACCCCGGAGCACTCGATGGAGCCATAATGAGCTAGCGCAACGCTAGAGCTCATATTGCATTACGCCCTGTTGATCCCCGCATGCGCTAGGTTTATGGGGTCAACGCCTGCAAGACAAATTCAGCGTCTCAGGGGAACCTCAATTGCAACAGGGCTCATCTTGGCTGCTCATTGTCTAAACGAGGTTCTTCACATGTCTCTTGCCGAAACTTTGTTGAAAGTGCCTCGGCACTGTCACTAACCTGTCCTGTACTCTAGCCACGATGGCAGCGAGAGAGAGAGAGATAGAGAGATAGAGAGAGAAGTGGTAGAGGAAAGGCAGGGAGGTTAACCGGTAAAATCCGGTTGGCTACCCAACCGGAACATTTTACTGGTTACGATGGCAGCGAGTTGGTGCCCCTCTGAGTGGCTCCGTCCCCGCGTCTTACCGTAGAACAGTTTTGGCATAGTGGCAGACCCGGGAAGTTACCTTCGTCGGTGATCTTAGTTTTTTATTGTTGCTTCGCTCATTTCATTGACTCATTGGAGTGCTTGACAAACCTTTCTACGAGGAGAGGACAGCTATAAATCAGGAACCATCTGCCAAAAATCAAATTATTTTTGTGATGCGAGTCAGGGAACTTGATAATGATTTTTGTACAGGCTACATCTGTCGCACGTAAAGTGCTGTGCTAATGTGCGAAATCAAGTGCTGATTTATTTCGAACTCCTGATCATACGAAATCGCCCTCTGATACGAAGCATAAAATAATTACTGCTCGCCGACTTCAACAAAATGGAGTAAGGTTGGAAATATTTATGAAGGAAAAATAAATGAGATTTCATGATGGCGCTATCTCGCGTGAACCACTGAAAGTTTTACGAGAGGATTCGTGTTTTTTTTTGGAGGTAACGGCCTGACGCAAACTGTGATGTTCTCATTCTTGCGCGTGCATATTAGCAGGTTATGAAAAAGGGGCAATGAATCTCATATCATCTGAACGTGCAAAAAAACAAACTGTTGAAGTTGTTTTGTCTCCACCCACCCTGGCCTCAAATAGGTGGACGAAGGAAACTTGATAATACACAAACATCAAGGAGCAGCGGTAGGATAAGCTAAGCAGGAGATCGTTTGGATAGTTTATTTATTCTAATACATAAGGCGCCACAAAATGGAATTAGAATATGGTGGGAACAACGCACCCGTCTGGTTTGCCTCTATTTGTTCGATGCCAACGGTCCCAAACTGAGCAAACATATTTCAGTACGAAAAAAAAAACAAGTCTTGAAAAGTAACAGTTGCAATCCTGTCTCGACTGCGCTGGTTCAGTTTCCTTTTCAGGTGGCGATGATAGGAAGCACCTTTTTGATAATGAAATCTGGGCGTCTTGAGGACCCGGTGATTCTAACTCGCAAACATTCACGCTACTCGAGGAAAGGAGAAGGTTAGCTATTTATTTGCAACATAAACAAAACAAGAAGAAATGAGCAAGCAGAAAACTATTTACAACATGGCTAAACCGTTGATCACATCAATTCAGCACTGGTTCAACCCAGAGCGCTTACTTTTAACCCCTCTGTCTCCGCCATTAGCGGGGACAGCAACCAATAAGATAACAGGCGACCCTCCTCACCAATCATGGGTTAGGGTTGCATCCGAACACACAAACAGCACACACAAACCCCGAACATTCCCCACCGCACAGAAATTACTACATTCCTAACCTTGACATTTCTTTTCTCTTTCGCACACGTGCATGCGAGACAAACGCATGCCGAAGGAACGATCACCCCAGACGTTCGGTTCTTTACAGGAAGAAAAGAAGAAGACAGCTGTCAAAGGAAATTCCCCTAATTCGCTTCATGGTGACTTGATCCTACCCAGGCGCCTCTCCCGCATGTCCGAAGCCTCGGAAACCACTTGACACGGAACACATGCCGCCCGTCGGACCTGCCTAAGCTTCATCAAGATGGGTTATGCTCTTGACAGCGCGAAGAATACAAAGAAATTCGCTGCAAGAAGGGGAGGCGGGGGTGGGACGGGTCCCTTTGTTGGCGACGCACTGACCGCAATACAGCCGCCGCCGATGTCACCGTCGGGCGTCCGTCTGATAGACTGATAGATTGCATTCGATCTACCAACTTGTTCGTGTGGTTAGTGCTACACTCAATCTTCTTTTGCCTATCTGGTCTAACTAAATTGCACAAACGCGACAGCTTGCTGTGTAAGGTGAGCTGTGCTGTGGTAAGGCGTACGTCGGGCAAACTGGCCGTTGTATCAACATTACATTGTTAGAGCATGCCAATTCCTTAGCTGATTCTAGAGAGCAGCATCTGCCAAAGCATTGTAAGACCTGCAGGCATGACGAAAAAGAATGTACTTCACTTTTCGGCAGGACTGGGATTATCGGACGCGGGAGGGATAAGAAAGAACGTGAAGTTATCGAAGCCTTGGAAACCGCGAGATTAGGGCCTGACAAATGTGTTAGCGAGGCTTTCATACATTTGTACCGCAAGGAGTTGGAGTTTCTTAGATTGACGATACGATTATGGCTTGTCATTGTGGTTGGTGTGCATACGATTTGTTGTCGAAGGAAGGAGGCGTTGGTGCAATAATTCAGTTGTTAGTCTGCGCTTGTCTCGTGTGGTTCTTCTCTCTTGTCCCGTCCTTTTTGCGCAATTATTCATTGTTCCCATAATGTCGTACCAACTAGCCCCTCGCCGCACTCTTCTGAAAGTTTTGTTAGTTTGAACTCAGGCTCTGCTTCAACTGAGACGCCGCCTTCTACAACTTAATGGGATCACATGGCTTTTCGACCGACTGGTCCGAAAGGAAAAGAAGGCTGTCCATATTATGTAACCAGTTTTCTCGCTTGCTGTAGTGTCTGCCAAAATATGAGACTAGCTCAAGTGTGATTCAAAGTAATAGCGAGCAACGTTTACTGCAACTTTAAAATACTAAACCCCAACACTCCGTGAGTTTACTGCTGGCTCAGGTCATGTTAACAACGTGTTAACAATGGGCCGGTTTATTAATACTGAATAGTTAACTTTGCAAACAATACGGTTAGTCTTCTTATTTCTTTAGAAGAGCATAGCTTATCAAAAGTAATATCCATATCAGTTTTAGAATTTAGAAGACGCAGTGACTCTTGGCGTTGTGGCCCAGCAAATTTTGGGTATTTCGGTGAGTTACGTGCACTGGAGGTGTTTTTGACTGCGAGGTTTTTAACAGCGGATGTGTTTTGGCGTAATTTAGGAAAAATTTGCAGGGGCATTACGCCGACGGTAACTGCATTTTCGAAAGTCTAAAAGCTTATATGAATGGCACATACGGTGGACTATAAGCTTTTCAGTAAACAAGGGGACTAACAGTAAAAGTTAAACGTTAACCTTTGACTATTCGTTAACAACTCTACTAGTTAGAACGTCTTAGCTGTATTCTGATGCGCTACACTACTGACAATGCTATGCCATAAAAAGGACTCTTATAACTCAAAAATCCTTTTTTAAATGCAGACCGCATTAGTTGGAACCTTCGGTATCACAAAGGCCTTGAACCAACGTCATTACACGTTTCGGTCGCAGCGAACGAGGTTTTGAAGTTTTTGTGTTTATTTCTGAGCGGTACCTGGTGACAAAGTGTTTTATTTGATGATACAGCCGGTACTTATTGAGTTTGAATAAAGAGCTGAGTCACTAGTGACGTATTTAACTTAAAAAGAATGATCATGTCGCCAAAGTATGACGTGTGGTGGATGGCAAAAAATCCCCAAAATATTTAATGGTGATAAAATCAATATAAAACATTAAACGAGCACTCTTGCTAAGATTTGACAAGTTTCCGAACTGCAGGTACGTTCTTGTATGGCAATGGCACATTTAAAGCGCAATTACTGTGAGGAGCCTAAATCAAACAGTACAGCTCGACAAGGTTCGACGCTAGTGCCTTAGAAACCAACTGCGGAAAAGAAAATTCTTTATTGACAACTGACTTGCTACCTTGAAAAGGTCGGCTTAAACACTGGTGGTGTAATAAATACATGCAGTGTCCCAGCCCTTCTCTATTAAAACACACATGCGTCAAAATCGCTAATAGCCAACATGCGTTCCACGCGCGGTTTTTTCGTTCGTTCTTTTGACTACTTGCTATCTGCTTTCAGCGTATGCACTGGAGTAGCTTAATCGTCAAGCAAAGCCCATAGCTTTGCGTACATCAAATAGCATTTCGTTTGTAGATCCCTCGGCAAAGTTTCAAAACAAGAGGTAACTGCTAAACTACTTTCCCTCCCTCGGGGAAAAGAAGTAGGAACTATCATTGTACAGCGTCCTATGTTAACTTCTACTTTCCTACCCCTCTGTCACTCATGCCCAAAGCCCGCTTGCACCACATTCTAACAATCTAGCATGCGGACGTAATGACCTTCGGTTATAGCAAACTTCAACAACGAATAACGAACGGCCAACGAATCAATAACATTAGAGAAAATCCCTCAACAGCTTTCTTTATTCGTTACGAAAAAAAAGCAACCAGACGCAACAACAGGGACAGATCTTCCCTTACAATATCGCAAACGGCTTTGTTTTTCTGTTCATGCAACCGTTCCAACAAAACTGTGATCGAAAGAAGAAAGAAGATTTACGGTCAGCACCATGTGCTGGCTCAAAGAGCGTTTGTGGGACATTCTAACGGTCAGAAACATCGCTTAGTACACCAGATGTTCTGCCGCAGAACATTTAGAACGAAAATGATGGTTGTGTATCAAGGAAATGTCTCGCCGTAATGTTTCCCCGCGATGCCATCAATGTTTGTGCGCAGAGCTTCGTGTCCACTCTTCACGCTCGAAAAAATCAAGATGGGAAGAATACAGGAAGATATCTGATCGAGAACTTTGTAATGACCGGCGTTGTGTTGTTTCTGCCGGGGAGAAAATAGTGCGCAGTGAGTCCGCGTGCCTCACCGCAGTGCGACGAATGAAAACAATACTGATATGGCCGCTCTGCTTCCTGCTGAGAGTAAATGACGAAGTTCTGATCGGCCGTTGTTTCTTATATTATTTATATGACAACCCGGAGCATTATAAATGTGCATTTAACACTACAAATACTTATCTACCCTAAAAGGGGCAGTTTGCAGAAATGCTTGGAGCTCAAGAACAATCGCTCACTGACTCTCAGGCGAAGAAGAACAAAGCTGAGCTCGTTTACGTGAGCGAAATAAAAGCACCGAAGGTCAGATCCTGCGAGAAGAACTCTGCTTCTGGAAGACAAGGTGGAGGATAGCATTACTTGATTTCTATTCCGGAGAGTCGGTGAAAGCGCTTTATAAAATATCTTCAAAGTGCGTAAGAAACAGAGGATAATTGGTAGGCATGAAAAATCTCGATTGAAAGTAATTGCTTAAAGCCTAACTTGCCTTAGAAGTGTAAGAGTAGAGAAGATTGCACTGAGATATGAGGTTTGAAACTTCGACAGGATGAAAAATTTGACATTGGGAGCATGCCCAGTGTTTTTGACAGTTATGGAATAAATGCCAGTATATACAATATTTCGACGATGTTTAATAAACTGCCGAAACTAGGCGTTAGCAAGTGACAATTATAAAAAGATAAAGGAAACTCTTGAAACTATTCACATTAAAGTGAATAGAAAGTGCGCGTTCTGCTCACCGCAAACTATTATGAAGATAAAAGCTCGCACTCATATGGGCCATGCACTGCTTTATTGAGTTGATTTGCTTTGTTTGTCAGTGGTGTGGTGCTCCTTTTTATGTAGTCTTGGAGCTATTTGCACCAGTTGCTTTGTCTGAGTGGTGTGACTGAGCACACGAATTTCGGTTGATAAAGCAGGTTATACTTCTATTTTTAATTGTCTGTCCGACGACAGTCGCGAGCAGCAGCTGCCTGTAAAAAAGTGGTAACCACTGATGTTACGTTGGCGCATAAACAAAGCTGATACAAGAAAACTGGTTTTTTGTACGTGAGTGTATCAAAAGCGATAATGAAACCCAAAGAAGAAAATGAGTTTCAAGAAGAGCAAAGAAAGAATCAGCTTTTGTACTCTTCATAGTGTTAAAACACACACAGTAATCAGTGGGAAAACAGGGCTAAAAACCGCTCTCAAACGTGAAACCTCACGCCCTGAAATGGAAGGCTCTTAAGAGGTAGTAATCTCCTGCTAACTTCACGTAATCGACGCGCATGTTGTGAGAAAAAAAAATGCTCATACATTTCGCATCTCACTGAGAATTGCTGACAGCGAATTTGCCAAGCCATAAATCAAAATCTTAAACTGTTGCCCGCATCTAGGAGTCATGAATCTGTTTCTAGGTGTAGAGCTTGATTTTTGTAAGCATAGCATTTATCTTATTCTTGCCTATCACATCATTAGAAAAAGTAAAAAAGACGTATGTAGTTACAAAGCTGCTGCCTTTGGAGAATGGAACAACTGCTGACTCATTCGCTGTGGCGTTCGGCTTAAGTGCTCGAAGTTCTAGTGCAGGTCTAACTTCGGCTAAGCACGAGGTTCTGGTTTCGGACACGAAATTGGCACTAGAGAAAAGCGAAATTGACAGAAATTAAGGTAAACGTCCGAGAAGTGAGATTAGATGCTTTTTGAAGCCTAGGTATTCGAAATTACTCTTCAATTCTTCCACTGTACAGAGCAAGTGGTAGAACATTAATTTTTTTTCATGCTGAAGATCATATAACAGTTCCAAGCTAGAGGTCAACAAGCAGAAATTAACAAATAAGAATAAAAATGCAGTTTTACTGCACGCTCTCATTGTGTTGAATTCTACTATGTTATGCTAGGCGGAAAGAATGGAATTTTAAATGTATAAGTTCGAGCAAATTAGGTCGGCATGGATTGGTTTTATGAAGTTGAACGTCCCAGAAGAGCTGAGTCTATGAGTGATGCTGTTGTGGAGTGCTCCGAAAATTTCGACCACTTACGGTTCTTTAACGTGCACTGACATCGCACGGTACACGGGCCTGTAGAAATTTTGCCTCAATCGAAATGCGACTGCCGCAACCGGAATTGAATGTGCAACTTTCGGGTCAGTAGCTGAACACCATAGTCACCCAACCCCCTAGTTAATCACTGAAGGGACAACTGAATTGAGATGCTGGGGACGTAAGGGGGGTGTAGTCGGATAGGATGTATAGGATGCAGCATCATGCGCCAGTTCGTTATTTGTGAGTAAGGAAAGAAATTCTCCACAAACACTTTTATTCATGGTTGAAGAATTGGATGCCATTAAATTTAATTTTCACCGTAGGATAGTCGGGCGGCTAAAAGTTGCAATAAATAAACCTCATGGCTCTGCTTTAGAAGCTTCCAAGTTTTTGAATGCCTGTTTTAGTACACGGATCTCACCCGACGCATGCATAATTGCAATTAGGCATGATTAGCCCGAAGCAACAACCGTTTTTTAGTGCGCTAGCACTTAAAGTCGCCATTTACCTCATTTATCTGTTGTGTCTTTGTCGGTTTGTTTGCCTGCCTGTCTGTTTGTTTAAGCCAGTTTTGTGGCAGGCTACTCACCTGCCCACCATTCGGTGGGCAGGTGCAGGTCCTCCTAACCGCTGCTGCTCATTGCGCTTAGCTTTGTGTACTTAGGGGCGGCGCTGCGTGATTAGCTCCCCAGGTTCTCGCATCGTTGCCACCGGCTACGCCTTGGCAAGTAAGCCACCCGGTGGGCAGGTGAGCAGTGGCACAAGGCAGGTTCTATGGCAGGTGTTGCCATCAGTGGGACTTAGGTTGCTTAGGTTGGGTTGCGACCCAGGCTGCTCTGCCCGCGCAGTCTCTCACGATTAAATCGGCTGCCGTCTGACATGGTGGACAGGTTACCTACCACCCGGTGGGCAGGTGAGCAGCTTGCCACCAAACGGGCTTCAGACAGACAGACAGACAGACAGACAGACAGACAGACAGACAGACAGACAGACAGACAGACAGACAGACAGACAGACAGACAGACAGACAGACAGACAGACAGACAGACAGACAGACAGACAGACAGACAGACAGACAGACAGACAGACAGACAGACAGACAGACAGACAGATAGACAGATAGATAGATAGATAGATAGATAGATAGATAGATAGATAGATAGATAGATAGATAGATAGATAGATAGATAGATAGATAGATAGATAGATAGATAGATAGATAGATAGATAGATAGATAGATAGATAGATAGATAGATAGATAGATAGATAGATAGATAGATAGATAGATAGATAGATAGATAGATAGATAGATAGATAGATAGATAGATAGATAGATAGATAGATAGATAGATAGATAGATAGATAGATAGATAGATAGATAGATAGATAGATAGATAGATAGATAGATAGATAGATAGATAGATAGATAGATAGATAGATAGATAGATAGATAGATAGATAGATAGATAGATAGATAGATAGATAGATAGATAGATAGATAGATAGATAGATAGATAGATAGATAGATAGATAGATAGATAGATAGATAGATAGATAGATAGATAGATAGATAGATAGATAGATAGATAGATAGATAGATAGATAGATAGATAGATAGATAGATAGATAGATAGATAGATAGATAGATAGATAGATAGATAGATAGATAGATAGATAGATAGATAGATAGATAGATAGATAGATAGATAGATAGATAGATAGATAGATAGATAGATAGATAGATAGATAGATAGATAGATAGATAGATAGATAGATAGATAGATAGATAGATAGATAGATAGATAGATAGATAGATAGATAGATAGATAGATAGATAGATAGATAGATAGATAGATAGATAGATAGATGCGGGGAATGGCCACTGTAAGTGCTGGCGCACTAAAAAGACTTCGTGGTGTCTTTCTGTTTCGAAACAACTACTGTGCTTTCAAGCATGATATATGCAGAATTTTTTATTGTAGGAGGCCAATCATAACTGATCGACGCTTCTGTCGCAATGTGCTCGCTGTACGATTAGAATTTGCATCTTGCGGAAATGCGGCACGAAGAATAGCATTATTTTGTGTTTTCGACGGCGCTGTCATGAGTGGGTGACGGCGTAGGCTATGGGAGAGTATACATTATCATCGACGTGTTGTTGGCTGCTGTTCCGAATAGGATTACTTTTTCGCAAACAATGGGAAAACAATGGGAACAACAAGAGCCTAGCAGAGATCGGAATTGGCTCTCCTGTACACGACACAACAAGGGAGCTTTTATTCCTTGTCTCTTGAATCATCCACGTAGAGCTGGTTGCTCCGAAACTGGTTCGAACGTCCGCGAAAAAGAGACAGGCCTCTCTGTATCGCATTCATTGCTCGTGTGTTTCGGTGGTGAATTCCTCGAAGTAGTTCCGGTTGAGTAATGCCGTATATTTCGCATCACCCATTGATCCGCCTTACGTCTATAAGGTGTGAGTGTGCAGCCCTGGTGAATTTTCCCCGTTGGTCTTTAATCAATGCTGCGCAGAGAAGCAAATGTATTAAAACTTTTTTTAGCTCAGCGCAGCGTGCCTCGATAGCGGCATCAAACACGTGTCCGGAAATGCTAAGTGCTAGAGTGGCAGAAGAAGAGCAAGTGCAAATTTACAGCTCGTGCGACTGTCAACAAAAAAAAAAAGCAGGACGGGCAGCAACTCCGGAACATTTCAGAAGGGCTCTACTTATTCATATGGAGATAAGGCAGTAGCACAATACTCGGTTTGGCCTTTACTGCTCTCTTTTAAACGCGTAGCTGGAGCTTGCTAGGCTTTTTCGTGGACGGTGCGCGTCTCGCCCTCGTTCGCAACGGTGCACTGTTCAAGGGAGTTCGAAAGTGTTCTGCATGCACTTGTGCGGGACGGCCAGCATAGCTGAAGTCTTTCAGCCGTAGAACCTTTCTGAGTGTGCTTGGACATTTTAATGCGAGGAAAAATGACCTTCACCGTGCCTTCTCGAAATGCATTAGATTTTAGAGTACATACATATGTTGGTGCATGTAACGTTAGTACGCAGTGATTTATACTCACAAGTTTCTTCTCGTAAGTGACACGTGATCGTGAAGGTCGGCATATCAGTAGAATTGAGTTCTGACGTACAAAAATTTGCGGTAAATTTTATTTGTAAAGAGCGATAGAAGCGAAAATGCTTACCACTATGTCACTGGGTGCACTATTCTGGATGCCTTAATGTGGTACAGAAACAAAATTTCCAACGCAAGTAAGCGAAATGATTTGTTTTATGGCCGTAAAGAGATGCTATGTGAAGTTTCAGTCTCAGGCGTTGAGTGGAACACAATGTAATTCTGAGCGCTGTCCGGGGAGACACTCGGCATTTCCACATGCATCGAGTGACGTCAAGGTGCACTTGCTCCAGTTTTTGTGACGTCACCGAAGCCAGTGGTTCTTCACAGGTACAACCACTGCCAGCCCATCGCCGATGTTATCAGGAATGTGGTAGTACAAGTTGGCCGGTTGATCATCACGTCAAAGTGAACTGCAGTGCTGCTGCCGACCAGGACCAAGAGTCGGGTACAAAGCCGCGGGGTACAAAGATGAGGGGTATGAACGCTGCGCACTGGCGTTTTGAGCTCATTTTCTTGATTACTAGGCCAGTAAACACCTTTTAAAGCAAACAAAACAGGCATCCAAAGGTTTTGTGTCTGTATCCCTTTAATTCAGACCAACAGCGAATCACGATGCCTTGCCTTCCAAATGCCATGGAATACGAGAACCCTTTAGGGGAAAAAAACTGTACAGCATTGCAGTCTGCTGCATTGGAGAAGTGCGAGAGAATTTGCGTTTGAACGTCAGCTACATTTTTTTAGTCATCATTGACGCCTCACACTTATCACCTGACCCTTGGATAACGTCGGCAACTTTTTTGCAAGTCCTCGTTGTCTAACATCAGTACACATCCCCAACACAGTTTACTGTCGTACACACGACAACGCGTTCACTTCGTGCTCCTGTAACACGCTTGAACCTACTATTCTTAGTGGCGTGTGACACCTCGCAAAACTGTTCAGTCTGATGTAATACCTCAAGCTCACTCTTTCTGTCAGAACAAAAAAGGGCGACATCCTCAGCATAGGCTAAATCTTAATTTCACATTGCGCCAGGGAGAAACCACGGACAGTTGCGCAGTTAATAATACTGAGGCAAAGAGGTTCAAGATATAGGGCGAACAAAAAGGCGATAATGGACCGCCTTAGCGAACAGATAATTTCAATAGAATAGGTTTGGTGAGCTCTTGGTTAACAATTACCCTTGTCCGGACAGGCCGCCATTGGAATCTGAACCTGGAAACGTTTAACGCTAGAACTTTAGCTAGTGAGGCTAGCCTAGCAGTGCTGTTTGAGGAACTAGCGGGAATTAAATGGGATGTGATAGGGCTTAGCGAAGTTAGGAGGACAGGTGAGGCGTATACAGTACTAAAGGACGGACACGTACTGTGCTATCGCGGGTTAGAGGATAGACGAGAACTAGGTGTGGGTTTACTCATTATTAAAGATATAGCTGGCAACGTAGAGGAGTTCTACATTATTAACGAGAGGGTAGCAGCTATAGTAATTAGGCTCAATAGGAGGTACAAGCTGAAAGTGATGCAGGCCTACGCACCCACATCCAGGCATGATGACCAGACCGTTGAAAGCTTCTATGAGGATGTAGAATCAGCAATGAATAGAGTAAAATCGCAGTATTAAATGCGAAGATGGGCAAGAAGCAGGCTGACGACCACGCGGTAGGTGACTATGGGATAGGCTCTAGAAATAGCAGGGGAGAGTTATTAGTCGAATTCGCGGATAGAAATATTTTACGGATCATGAATACCTTCTTCCGCAAACGAGAAAACAGGAAGTGGACCTGGAAGAGCCCCAATGGTGAGATTAAAAATGAAATCGACTTCATACTATGCGCTAAACCTGGCATCATTCAGGATGTGGCCGTCCTCGGAAGGGTGCGTTGCAGCGACCATAGAATATTAAGGTCTAGAATTAGCTTAGACTTGAAGAGGGAACGGAAGAAGCTAGCGAAGAAGAAGACCATTAACGAGTTAGCCGTAAGAGGGAAAGCACAGGAGTTTAGGATAGCGCTGCAAAACAGATATTCGGCTTTAACTGAGGAAGACGATCTTGATGTTCATTCAATGCACGATAATCTGACATCAATAATTATGGAGTGCGCAGTAGAAGTAGGCTGTAGGACAGTTCGAAAAGATACCGGGAAGCTATCTCAGGTGACGAAATATCTGATTAAGAAGCGCCAAAACATGAAGGCATCTAACACTACCGATAGAATAGAACTAACGGAGCTATCAAAGTTAATAAATAAGCGCAAGGTAGCCGACATAACGAAGTTTAATATGGAGAGAATCAAGCATGCTATAAAGAACGGAGGTAGCCTAAAAACAGTGAAGAGGAAACTAGGCATAGGTAAAAACCAGATGTATGCATTAAGAGACAAGCAGGGCAATGTCATTAGCAATATGGATAAGATAGTTAACGTAGCCGAAGAGTTCTACACAGACCTGTACAGTAGCCAATGTAATCAGAGCGCTAATGAGAAAGACAGCAGTGCAGAGCAATGCGTCATCCCGCCAGAAACGAAAGATGAAGTAAAGAAAGCCTTAGAAGCAATGAAAAGGGGAAAAGCAGCTGGGGAGGATCAGGTAACAGCAGATCTGTTGAAGGATGGAGGGGACATCGTGCTAGAAAAACTAGCCACCCTGTATACGCAATGCCTTATGACCTCGACTGTACCAGAAGCTTGGAAGAATGCAAACATTATCTTAATTCATAAGAAGGGAGACGCCAAGGACTTGAAAAATTACAGGCCGATCAGCTTAATATTCGTTGCCTACAAAGTATTTACTAAGGTAATCGCTAATAGAGTCAGGGCAACGTTAGACTTTAATCAACCAAATTATCAGGCAGGCTTTCGTAAAGGATATTCCACAATAGATCATATTCACACTATCAATCAGGTGATAGAGAAATGCGCAGAATATAACCAACCTCTATATATAGCTTTCATTGATTACGAGAAAGCATTGGACTCAGTGGAAACCTCAGCAGTCATACAGGCATTGCGTAATCAGGGGGTAGAAGAGCCTTATGTCAAAATACTGGAAGATATATATATATATATATATATATATATATATATATATATATATATATATATATATATATATATATATATATATATATATATATATATATATATATATATATATAGCAACTGCACAGCTACTATAGTCCTCCATAAAGTCAGCAATAAAATTCCAATAAGGAAGGGCGTCAGGCAAGGAGACACGATCTCGCCACTGCTGTTCACCGCATGTTTGCAGGAGGTATTTCGAGGCCTGAATTGGGAACAGTTGGGAATAAGAATAAATGGAGAATACCTAAATAATCTGCGATTTGCTGATGGCATTGCCTTGCTGAGTCACTCAGGAGGTGAACTGCAAATCATGATCAACGAGTTAGACAGGCAGAGCAGATCGATGGGTCTAAAAATTAAGATGCAGAAAACCAATGTAATGTTCAACAGCCTAGCAAGGGAACCACAGTTCCCAATTGGCAGCGAGAGCCTAGAAATTGTGCCGGAATACGTCTACTTAGGGCAGGTAGTGACAGCTGATCCGGATCATGAGAGGGAGATAACTAGAAGGATAAGAATGGGGTGGAGCGCATATGGCAAATTCTCGCAGATCATGAGTGGCAGTTTACCAATTTCCCTCAAGAGGAAAGTGTACAACAGCATAATCTTACCGGTACTCACCTACGGGGCAGAAACGTGGAGGCTAACGAAAAGAGTTCAGCTTAAGTTAAGGACAACGCAGCGAGCCATGGAAAGAAAAATGATAGGTGTAACGTTAAGAGATCGGAAGCGGGCAGAGCGGGTGAGGAAACAAACACGGGTTAATGACATCCTAGTCGAAATCAAGAGAAAGAAATGGGCTTGGGCAGGGCATGTAATGCGAAGGCAAGATAACCGCTGGTCTTTAAGGGTAACGGAGTGGGTTCCAAGAGAAAGTAAGCGTAGCAGGGGGCGGCAGAAGGTTAGGTGGGCGGATGAAATTAAGAAGTTTGCAGGCAAAGGGTGGATACAGCTGGCAAAGGATAGGGTTAAATGGAGAGACATGGGAGAGGCCTTTGCCCTGTAGTGGGTGTAGTAAGGCTGATATGATGATGATGATGATGAAGACTCCTTGTAGCAGAGTCTTATGCCCCTAAGCAGGGATTCCAGAACTTTTTTTTTAGTGAGGGGGGGGGAGACTCCGTGTTTACTTTATTATTTATTTATTTAATGCCCAGTAACATAATAAATTTTATGTTAATATTATTCTTTATTTTTCAATGTTCAAAGGTTGATGCAAACTCACGCTGTGGTGACGACACTCCAGCAGTCAAGGAAGGCAACGAAAAGGCTTCGAAAAAAAACTGTTTAAGCGGATGACTCCCGCCCACTAAGAACGGAATGACTCGGCGGCGGCAATAGTCACCAAAGGTGGGCAACCTCATGAGGTTTCGACCTCGTGAGGTCGACCTCAACCTCAAAATGACCTCAACCTCACGTCGTGAGGTGAGGTCGGCGACGGCTCGAAATTTTGTGAGTGAGACCAGCAAATCAGACCTCAACCTCAAGTGTCAGTTTGAGGTTGAGTGAGGTCGTCATTCGGTGAGGTCGAAATTTTGAGGTCGGGACTTTTTGCAGTTGCCACTTCTTACTCCGACGAGTGCCGCCTCCGAAGCTGAGTTGCAGGGCACCGCTGCAATGTTCATGCAGTGATGACGCTTGGTGTTCGGTTTCCCTGTTTGGAAAACCGGATTCCGCAATTCCCTCTTAGCTTCCGGTGCTGCGCCATAATGTCCGTTCAGTCCGAGCCTACAGGAAGACGCACCCCTCTGGTCTTCCCAGAAGCAGTGTTACTGTCACAGTACGCCACTCTTCCTACCCCTTGCCCCGCTGGCGTAGCACCCGTAGCTGCCTGCCGGTCGGCTCAAACTCCCGGGAGCGCGCAAATCACGTAACTCAAGTTGACCTGCGGGAGCTTTGCTTGATACCGCAAGCAAACAAGTTCAGTCCAACAAGCACGCAATAAATTCGTCGCAGCATGGATGGCCCCAAGCAGGACTGCCTCATGCTCGTTGCCGGCGCCGACGTCATGGCTCTTGCCTTGCAGTCGAACAAAGGAGATCCTGCTGTACATTACAAGCTGACTTAACAGAAACTGCAGTAG
This sequence comes from Amblyomma americanum, assembly GCA_030143305.2. Lineage (NCBI taxonomy): Eukaryota > Metazoa > Arthropoda > Arachnida > Ixodida > Ixodidae > Amblyomma > Amblyomma americanum. The sequence goes on along the minus strand of JARKHS020000667.1, from coordinate 49,576 downwards.
TCGGCACAGGCGAGAGAATGTGAATCAGGTGGTTCCTAACAATGACACCTGCTGATTTGATTTAAAAAGCACGAAGCCAGTAAAAACTTGTAACACCGTCGATGCTTTTGATTGGTGACTTCCCATTTCGAATCTCACACAAATTATGTATATTCCCACTCCATGCAAGCAGATACAACTATAATTTAGCCTTTTTATCCTTCCGAATAACCTCTCTTTGGTCTCCTGCTCCTTGTTCCTTCTCGGAATTTCGCTTATTATGCCGAAACACCACAACACGAGGAGAACGCACCAGCATAGCGGTGTTGCAACGGCGAAAATATGCAAAACTATAATGAATGTATGATGATGTGGTAGCTGATTCCTTTTCTTTTTTTAGTGAAGATGTGTGAATGGGACTGATTACATGCTCGCGCTGTGCTGCTGAGTCGCTGTTTCAAACCTTATAATTTCACGTTTAATGGGGCGCACTGTTGTTCGCTTCTGTTTTTAGTGTGTCATTTTTGTTTGTATGTTTCTAATCATTCTATTTCTTTTCTTTTCTCGCATAGGATCAGTTAGGTTGGCGGCCTGCCTTGCAGACGACCAGGCACTACACGTTATCTTTCATTTAACTATTTTGCAGAGACCCATCGTTCATCTTAAACGGCTTCGCTGAATGCTCGCGCGGTGCTCGTCGGTAAAAACCGTCGAGAATGCTGGCGTACCAATGATTAGTTCAGTTTGCAAAAAAAAACAAGTGATTGCCTTAAAGTAGATTGTCTCAGAATGGTTGACGAAATGGTACCCAGAATTATGTTGAGGCGTATGAGTAAAAAAAACAAGTGATTGCCTTAAAGTAGATTGTCTCAGAATAGTTGACGAAATGGTACCCAGAATTGTGTTGAGGCGTATGAGTACTTAGGCGTTTTTTTTCCCGGTTTGGGAGGGGTGCTCGGAAAAAGATTTTGCTGCGAGGAAATTTGAGCGGAGAGCCGTGGTGCTCTTGACAAAGAGAGCGGTTCACGCTGCCCATTCTAGGCCAGTTGTTTTGACCCGTGCGATTTTAATAGTTGAAAAGTGTTCGAAGACGTAATCTAGCCCTTTCTTTCAAAATTCCGCTGGTTCACCGAGTCATCGAAGATTTTCCAGGATTTCGAAACCACTACCATCGCCACCTGGAGGGAAGTGGTGCAAACGGGGGAGGGTCTTGACCTCCCAGGAACATCATAATACTTAATTATTAGCTGCAGGTATTCCTATCTTACCGCACAATAATTGTCGACGGTTGCTGGGTAATGTACAATATTTAATCAATATTCTGGCAACTTTACTTCGGTAGCGGTATATAAGACTGCCCTGGGCTGATAAGGATACACTGCTGGCATCATCATCATCACCATCATCTCGAGAGTCAAAGGCATGTGTCGTTGCATGATATTTGCAGTATGATATACATGAGAACCTAGTGGAAAATCCGAATATTCTTAATGTGGGCCGAGTTGTGGGCACTCTTTGTAATGCGTCATGCGCGCATGTGTAGTAATGTGGGATCCATATGGATCTTGAAATGAGGTGGAAGGGGGCTGGATGGGGGCCTGGTAAGACGAGAAATTACATCTTTGTCGGCTGTCACGTGAGTAGGTGTGATGTCATATTACAGCGCAGTTACGTGACCAGGTTTGATGGCACATTACATTGTCGTCACACCCATATGAAGTAATAACTAATAATACCAGTTAGTCTTAGCATCACCAAATTTATTAATTAGCATTGATTAATTATGTAACGTCATCATCTTCATCGCGTGACTCGTCGGCTCGTGATGTCGCATGGCGCCATTTTTTGCGGATACTTTTTTTGCGTATATGACTTTGAAAGAGAGCCATCTAATGCTTTCGCAATAATAAAAGAAGCCGCTCGCTTCTACACAGACATAAATACGTGCCTCTGTTGGTGTACTACAGTCGCCGCTTGTTAAGTGTTTTCGAAGGCAACATACAGAGGACTGAAAAGAGCATTCTCGCTATGCCGGATAGAGCTAGAAAATCGAAATATACTGATATGCGTCTGCATAACCGTCGCATTGGAAAGTACATCGACGAGTATTCGTCGATGGGCCTCTCCCTTGGGCCTCTCCTGTTGTCTTGGTGACGAAAAAAGATGGCTCCATCAGGTTCTGTGTGGACTACCGCCGTCTCAACAAGATCACACGCAAGGATGTTTATCCTCTACCCCGAATCGACGACGCACTGGATTGCTTGCAGGGAGCGGAGTATTTTTCATCCCTCGACTTACGCTCCGGCTACTGGCAGGTCCCGATGGCGGCGAACGACAGGCCGAAAACCGCTTTCGTCACCCCAGACGGCTTGTATGAGTTCAATGTGATGCCATTCGGGTGATGCAGATGGGTATGACGCTGGAGGGTCCGGGGAATCCCAACGGTGCTTCTGATCCCATTGTTGCTGTGTGGTGAAAGAGCGGGCAAGTTGCCGGCATTCTTCGGCATACAGGTGAGCTTCGGAGAGTAAGGTGGTCTCGGAAGGGTCAGGGTGATAAGGAAGGATGGTGTCCACGGTGGATGTAGGCTCCCGGCCATATAAGAGGAAGAAAGGAGAAAACCCCGTTGTTGTCTGAGTAGCTGTGTTATACGCGTACGGGACGAACGGGAGCACTTGATCCCAGTTGGAGTGGGCGGTGTCAACGTACATGGCGAGCATGTCACTCAGAGTGCGGTTGAACCGCTCAGTCATGCCGTTGGTCTGGGGGTGATAGGCGCTGGTGTAGCGATGAACGATTTGGCATTGCTTGAGCAGGGCCTCGACGGCGTCCGAGAGAAAAACACGGCCGCGGTCATCCAGAAGTTCTTTCGGGGCGCCGTGACGAAGAACAAGACTGTGTAGAATGAAGTGGGCGCCCTCGTTTGGCTCTGGGTGCCTTCCTCCACTCCCGGCCTCGCCACGAAACTACTGTCTCGCTTTCACGGACCTTACCGGGTTGTCCACCAAACTTCTCCGGTGACTTATATTGTTGAGCCGCTCGTTCCCTCTTCGGACCACCGTCGCCGGGGGCGCGAAACTGTGCACGTTGAGCGCCTCAAGCCTTACTATGACCCGCCCATCCTCTCCTCTCCGTATGTCGCCAGGATGGCTCCTTTTCGGAGGGAGAGTAATTGTAATGGGACCGACAGGCGCAGCGCAGCGAAGAAGCGGACGAGTTCAAGCGGGACAACGAAGAAGCAGACGAAGTGCAGCTGGGTTTTTCGAACGACGCCTGTGAGTGTGCCCGTCGTGTCGCCGGACAACCAAGACCAACCGACCTGTGCTTCAAATAAACGCCTTGACAATATATATATATATATATATATATATATATATATATATATATATATATATATATATATATATATATATTAAGGAAGCCAACAGTCACCGAAACCAACATGCATAGGGAAATGTTTTTAATTTTTTTAAATTTTGTAGTGCCAATCAATTGGTTTAAAGAAAATTACTTATAAAGCAGCAGAAAAGTGGCTTCCTTAATATGCTTGTCAAACGAGCCCCTCATTTCCTTTGCCTTGTCTGTTAATAGCTTAACGGGGGTCTCGGTTCTGGCAGTCTTGCTGCCATAGGTAGCATAAGAGGTCTCTCGCACAGTTTCCGCCCTCGCCGTTAGATGACGTTCTACGTCACACTCGCGGTATTACAGGACGTGCTACGTCCACCGCTATGGTCGAGGGTGGCGCTGGTGAACACTCTCAAGGCTCGCTTACACCCAGTAAAATATAAATACCCACGAAAGCAGCAGATTGGACATCCGTCGCCGTAGCTAAGTTGGTAAGAGCACCGGACGCGATATTCGGAGGTCGTGGGTTCGGATCCCACCGGCGGCATGGTTGTTTTTTCTCTGCTTTATAAGTAATTTTCTTTAAACCAATTGATTGCCACTACAAATTAAAAAAAATTAAAAACATTCCCCTATGCACCTTGGTTTCGGTGACTGTTGGCTTCCTTAATATGTTTGTCAAACGAGCCCCTGATAGGCAACGGCGGCTCAATGTCGTTCGTCGGCCACGGCCTACGGCATGCGGCTGAAGTGCGCGACGAGCTGAAATTTCTCGCTGGCTGGCGTAGTGTTGCTGTCGCAACAAAAAATTTTGTGCATAGTTTGTTTAAATTTTTATAATCATGATCATGTACACGGGTCCGACAGTCGACTTCTGTTAGGACATGGCCGGTTTAGGTTACTCATGTCCTAAATGATTTACAACTGGCTACGAAGCCAAGCAGCTCAGCTCCACTGTGTTTTTGCATTAAAAGAGTCCTAGAACTGAAGTGTTTCAATTGTCAGAAATCTGATGCAAGTGCAAGCAATTGGAGACTGGGTTGGGAGCGCTGCCCCTTCTGGAAAAATGTTGGAGGCGGGGGGGGGGGGAGGCGGCCGACCCCTTGCCCCCCCCCCCCCCCCCCCCTGTTCCGGAGTCTCTGCTCCTAAGCAAGACATCTCCAATATTTGCATGCTGTAAGACCGGAAACAAGAAATCGTGACGAACTTTATCAAAGGCCTTGCAAGGTCCATCTGAATTAGAGCTACTTGTCCGGTCTCATCTGATACTGTCTCCAATACTGAACGTACGATATGAATATGGGTTTGGATGCTGCGGCCTCTGATACCGCAGTCCTGACGCTTGCCTAATAAGTGAGCCACAACTAGCTGCAGACGATTGCAAAGAACCTTTGCAACAAGTTTGTAATCTACATTACAGAAGGAAATTAAACGATATCCCTCAACTGTTTTAAACAGATTTTTATCTGTGTTTTTTGGAATTAGTACAGTATGCTCACAATAGAAAGGGGGTGTCAAAAAACCAACAGTGTAAGAAACCTGGAAAACCTCCATCAAGACAGACGCTAGGCAAATGGAAAATGTTTTAAAGAACTCGTTAGTAATGCCATCTGGCCCAGGAGATTTCTGAGCCGTCAGGTCAGAACTGGCAGATTTAACAGTTTTGCGAGGTATCAGGTGCGGCTCTTAATCTAGATAATTCAAGGTGTTTTGGCTGGGCCATTGGGGTACAACGGCAAGTCATTATGGTTGAATAAGCTGGGACTGCGGGCCCCTTCACTGCCTGGGGGTTCCTCTTCACCGAATGCGCAACAGTGGAGCATACTGGGATTCACAGATAGTCTATATGAGGCGACAAATCAAAACTTGAATGGGTAGGGAACTGTCATTGCTTTCTCGGGCTAAAGTCTTCAACATTTCTTTATTTGCAAAATGTGCCTATGTGCTGCAGGTTCTCCATCGTGCGAGAAAGAAATTACAGGTTATGCACAGAATATTTGCTACATTCGTATGGCATTCCCAATGGGGACCCATGCGTCGCGATAACCTATTTCTTTCTTTAGAGTCTGGTGGAATCGGCCTTGTTCACTTATTCGTGCATCAGCTCGTTTCGCGTTTTTTCTTTTTCAAATCGTCAAACCACTCTTTTTTAGTATCTGTGCTTATCAGGCATCTCAATACTCATTTGCCTTTCCTATTTGCACCGACTGATCACACTCGTGATGGGCCTTTAGGGGATTCCTTAAGGAAGTTGCTGACACCTTCAATTTCCTCACTGTGCGCTTTGCTTTTCTTTAAACTACCTGTATAGCCTCTCCAGAAGGCAGCTGACTCAGGCACTCACAGAGTATTTGTCCCTGTACCGTTGTATCGGGAACCTTTTCTGGAGTTCTTTGACACCAGTGTTTTAAAACGTGTTAGGAAAATGTGCATTTCTTCTGCTGCAAAAACATTCTTCTTTAAACTGCACACATCTACGCTGTCTGTGAAGGCATGGCTTCATGCTGAGGAGATGATTTCGCCATGGTCGGTGAACTGCCGCCTGTGCAATACACCAGAGACTATGGACCATTTTTTTATTCTGTGCATTGATGCTGTGCTCTTCTGGGATATATTGCAACGAACAGTTAAGAACCACATTGACATCACACCCTACAGTATCTGTTTTTTTCCTGTGGAGAAAAACTGCGTTTTGCCATATGATCTATTTATGCTGCTGGGGCTATTTAGTCCCTGGAGAAGCCGAATGCGGACCGCCACGCCGAATCACCACGGTCGTCGAAATCAGTGTTGCGTGAACAATGCGCTTTGGCGCACGGAGTATATGCTCCCCTGCAAGAGCTGCCAAGCTGGCTTCCCTCTTTGCATGCATGTGTGTGCCTCCCAGACTTTTGATGTTTTGGAAGGAGGGGTTATGCAGGGGTATGGTGGCCTGGTGTTGTGTGGCGTAAGCATGCTTAGACTGTTTTTCGGCACTATTTTCATGCAATAAAAAGAAATTCTTAGTGGCGTGTGCGTTGCGTGCCTTCCTGGCACGCAAAGGGCCTGGTTTTGAACCGCAATTCTAGCGAATTTTTTTTGCTTGAACGATTGTTTTCACTCACTCACTCACTCACTCAAGCTACTTGTGCGGTGTTTGCGTACTCACCATCATCATCATCAGCCATACTACCCCCATTGCACTGCAAAGGCTTCTGCCATGTCTCTCCAATTAACCATGTCCTTTGCCAGCTGCACCCACCCTATGCCGGCAAACTTCTTAATTTCTTCCACCCACCTAACCTTCTGCCGGCGCCAGCTACGCTTGCCTTCTCTTGGAATCTCCTCTTGGAACGGTTATCTTGCCTTCGCATAACATGCCCTGCCCAAGCCTATTTATTCCTCTTGATTTCGACTAGGATGCCATTAACCCACGTTTGTTTCCTCAACCAATCAGCCCGCTTGCGGTCTCTTAACGTTACACTAAACGTTTTTCTTTCCGTGGGTCGCTGCATTGTGCTCAACTTACCTAAAATTGAACACTTTTCGTTAGCCTCCACGTTTCTGCCCCGTCGGTGAGTACCGGTAAGCTACAGCTGTCGTACACTTTTCTCTTAAGGGATATTGGTAAACTTCTATTCATGACATGAGAGAACCTGCTATATGCGCTCCACCCCGTACTTATTCTTCTAGTTATTCTCCTCTCATGATCAAGATCACCGGTCACTTCGTGCCCTGAGTAGATGTATTCCTTTATCACTTCCAGCGCCTCGCTACCAATTGTGAACTGCTGCTTCCTTGCTAGACTTTTGTACGTTACTTTGGTTTTCTGCATGTTAATTTCAAGACCCATTTTTCTGCTCTGCCTGTCTCACTCATTGATCGTTCTTTCCAGTTCATCTCCTGAATGACTTAGCAAGTCGATGTCATCACCGAAGCACAAGTTACTTAGGTATTGTCCATTGACTCTTATCCCAACTGTTCCCAGTTCAGGCCTCGGAATACGTCCTGTACACAGGCGGTGAACAGAACTGGCAAGATCGTGTCTCCCTGCCTGACACCCTTCCTTGTTGGAATTCTATTCTAATCTAATACTATGTAGTTAGCAGTCGTTACAGATATCTTCTAGTATTTTTACTTACGACTCTTCTACCCCCTGATTCCGCAATGCCTGCATTACTGCTGAGGTTTACACTGAGTCAAATGCTTTCTCGTAATCAAGGCTATAGTACATAAGAGTTGGTTATATTCTGCGCATTTCTCAGTCACCCGATTGGTAGTGTGATTTTAGTCTATTGTTGAATATCCTTCACGAAAGGCTGTCTATTCATATGATTGATTGAAGTCGAAGGTTGCTTGGCTCTATTGGCGATTACCTTAGTAAATACCTTGTACGGAACGGACAGTAAGCTGATCGGTCTGTAGTTTTTCAAGTCCTTGACGTCTCATTCATTATGAATTAAGACAATACTAGCGTGCATCCAAGCATCTCGTCGGGCAGCGGTGGCGGTGGCAGGGAAAACCGCAAAGTGTTCAAGCGGCGTTTTTTTTTTACTTCGCAGGTTAGTTTTTCTGCTACTTGATTCCACTTTTGCTTACGCCGCTGCTGTCCCTGCACTAGTGTCGAGCTTTGTGTGTGAAATGCCGCTCGAGAATGATGATCTCTGCTCTGCTTGTTATGAGACTATTGAAGAAGCGAGAGGACTGTATGACATGTGCCGACTGTTGCCAAAAATATCATGCTGGAAAGTGTGCCGGAGTTGGGGAACGAATATTTAGAAGCAAAGACGCTAAAACAAGAAAAGCTCTGAGATGCTTGACATGCCGTACATCAGCGTCTCGCGCCAATGATGGTGGCGGATCTAAGCGTAATCAGACTCCCATTGGTTTAAGCAAGCAGCTTAGTGACATTAGTAAATCACTGGCATACCTTACAGCAAAAGTAGATGACTTGACAACTTTGAAAGAAATTGTGTCACGCATCGAAACGTCGCTCCAACACATGTCTGATGCCGACGACAAACTACTAGAAACATCGGAGAGGCATGAAAGGGAAATCGAATTCCTTCGCAAGAGAGTTGACAGCATTGAGGAAAACCACGACAGGCTTGAAATTCAAAAACTGCGCCAAGAATTGAACGACCTAAACCAGTGCAGTAGACGGCAAAATATGGAAATTCACGGACTGCCTGTGACCGATGGTGAAAAGCTGCTAGACAAAGGTAAAGATCTTGCGAGGAAACTTGAGTTGCCCTCCATTGCAGAAAGCGACGTTGAAGGGCTACATCGTCTTCCTTGCGAAGCATGCAAGGTCCCTGTAGTTCTAATCCGTTTTGCCAAACGATCTACTCAGGCAGACTGGTTCGCGACGCGAAAAGAATGTGATAACGACGTCAGGTTTTTTGATCACCTGACCCCTTTCAACCAGAAACTAATGTGGCTCGCTAAAAGGAAAGCTAAAGAAATGAACTATGAGTTTGTCTGGTCGAGGGAAGGAAAGGTGTTTGCTCGGAAACAGCCAGGCGCACGGGTAATCACGATCGCTTGCAAGGAAGACGTCGATAAAATAAATTAAATGCATCAAGCTCAGAGGAAGCGCAGTAAACTTGCTCAAAAATGGCATACTTCACTTGTGAGTCATTCAACGAAATGTTGAAGAGGAGTGTCTGCAATTCTCGAAACACTTGTCTTGTTATCATTGAAATCCCCAGAGAGCTAAAAAACAAAGGCGAAGAAGTAGAAGCAGAATTACACAAACTTAACATTCATTTTACTTTATCTTTTACAGAAACATGGTTTCATTCAAAATCAGATGTTATTCAGCTTGCTGACTACAAGAAGATTTCAGTTTTTAGAGACGGAAGGCGTGGTGGTGGTGTGTCTCTATATGTCCGGAACCACTTATGCTTTGACAAGGTCTCAGATTATTCCATCGTACACAATGACTTTGAAGCAGTATGCATACTTTCTCATAACATTATCATAATGACACTGTATCGCCCACCTCAAGGTGATTTGGATAAATTTTGTCGGTGGGCTGAGTCCTTCCTCAAGCTTGCAAACCTTAATAAGTGGCGCATTATAGTAATTGGGGATTTTAACATTAACTTTATGAAAGATATTCCTTCAAAGAACACATTAAGTGAAATATTCTTTTCTAATGGTTGTCAGAATACCATTTATTTACCGACGCGCATATCATAATACTCCGAGACATTAATTGATCTATGTTTTACAAGAATTCCGGCAAACAGAAATACATCAGGTGTTTTTTATCAGGGATCAGTGATCATATGCCCATCTTTTCACTTAAAAAAACGTTACTGGTCTTGTTCGCAGGCAGATAATTTATGATGATAACAATATTACCCGATTTGGTAACTTGATGTCGTCTACTAACTGGGCTGAAGTATACCATGAAACCGACCCTTCACGAGCGTACGAAGAATTTATTGAAAAACTACTAAAACTTTACGATGCAGCCTTCCCCATTATGACTATAAAAAATCATAGAAAGGCCAAGAAAGAATGGATAACAAGTGCTCTCCTGAAACGAATTGATGAAAAGAATAAAATGTTTTCTCGTTTTCTAAAACTAGGAACCCGGATGATTTAATGGAGTTTGAGAAGTTCCAAAACAGACTAAATTTGGATTGAAAGAAGACAAAGTCTTTATTTAAAGAACAATTTTTCGGCAGTGTCGCACAACCCTAAATTGATCTGGCAAAGTATCAATCCAATCATGGGGAATAAAGAAAGGACCTTCCCTGCGAACTACTAATTAATGGAGTTTATTACAAGGGTGTTTTACTTGCCAAAAAACTTAACGATCATTTCATAGTAGCTGGGGCTCATCACGGGGCTGTTCATTCTTATGCGACTAGAACAGTAGACTCAAACATGCTTTCCAGAAGTAATGATTCTTATTTCTGTCGCCCACTTCAATAGTTGAAGTCGAATCCGTCATGAATTCTCTTAGGAACACTATTTCACCTGGTGATGATGAAATAGTCGTTTGTGCGATTAAATATGTTGTTAGTAGTGTCGCTGTCCCTCTCGCACATATCTGTAATAAAATGCTGCTCACAGGAGTTTTTCCTCACAAACTCAGTTTCACTTGTTACAATGGTCTTCAAAGGGGGAAAGAAAAATTACTCGAATAATTATCGCCCCATTTCAGTGCTGCCACTGTTTTCGAAAGTAGCTGAGCGTATACGTTTCAAGCGAGTAAATAGCTTCCTTCAAACTAAAAATTTAATTTGCGGAGTGCAATGTGGCTTTCAGCGAAGTAAATCAACCCAAACAACACTATTAGTCATAAAAAATCATTTAATTCAGAATGTTTAATATAGGATTTACACTGTTAGCATATTTATAGATTTTCGCAAGGCTTTTGATTCGGTTAAGCATTCAATATTACTTAAAAAATTAGAGATATAAGGAATTCGTGGAATTGTCAATAAACTTTTCGAGAGTTATTTAAATTCAAGGAGACAATACACGAAAATACATTATATAAAATCTGAATTTGGTTTAGTAAATTTTGGCGTCCACCAGTGTTCTATTCTAGGACCCCTTTTGTTTATTGTATATATCAATGGTATTGTTAATATTCCTTTAACTACTAGTATTGTGTTGTATGCCGATGACACAAACGTGTTCTTTTCAGGAACTAACCTACAAACACTTGAACAGCAATGAAATGTTTTTCTTAAAGAGTTATTGATCTGGCTATTTTTGTTAATCAACTTGAATTTAATGTTAACAAAATGAAATTCATGCTTTTCCACCCAAAACATAAGCCAGTAGACCACCACATGTCACTTCAGTTTAAAAACTTAAGAATTGATGAAGTGCCTAGCATTTGGTTTCTTGATGTGTATTTCCACAGTGATGTAGGGTGGACCGATGACGTGAACAACATTAGATTTGAAATGGCCAGATATTTATGTGTGATTTATCGAATAAGACACCTTCTCCCACAGCAGGTTAAAACAATTATACTTTTCTCTGGTTCACTGTAATCTAGTATATTGCAATCTAGTAAGCGGTACCTGCAATAAAACTGATGCACATAAATTATTTTCTCTCCAGAAGAGAGCCCTACGTGCCTTATGTATAAGTCCAACTGATGAAAGAAATCTTTTCAAAACTTTTCATGCACACAGTTTCCTTGACTGTTACGACTTTAGGTTAGCGATTCACATGTTTTATAAAATTAAGGAGGATTTCACTTCTTTCCACAATATGCGCCTTTCTAGAAACATTAAATACGAATTGCGCGTGGTTTCTCTATCTACTACAAGATCCAGAACGAATTATAGAACACAAAGTATAATTAACCAAATTGCAGCCTTATGTAATGCGCACCAATCTTTAGTAGAAATGGCTCAAGAAGCTACGAGCTCTATAGCCTTTAAGAAGAAATTGAAGTTGTTCTTTCCTATTTTGTAATTTTGCAATTACTTGAGTTTAGTTAATACTGTTTTTTATCAGTATTGTGGATTTTTCTGTTGCCTGTATATTTATACTCCAGTGTCTGTTGTCAATTTTGCAAATGATTTTCGTTTTTCTAGCTATAAGCTGTGTTGCATTTTTATGGTTGGACACTTAGGGGGGAACGGTGCCATGTTTCTGTTTTTGTTTACATTTCAGTAATGTATTTCTTTTTTGTCTTTGTGATCAGGTTTGCTACCCTAAAGTATGGTGTTCTTTTTTTGAAAAGTGATTTTTTTAATTGTAAATGTGATTCGCCGTTTAGTCACCAGTGTCCTGATGTGTAAGCCGGGGTGTACGCCTCGTCAGGAGGCGTGCTCTGTCTGCCTCCTTTTACCTCTTCCCGGGGCATATTGTAAATATGCCCAAATAAACTTTTCAATTTCAATTTCAATTTCTGGTACGCTCGAGGTCATAATGCATTGCGTATGTACAATGGATAGTTTTTCCAGCAGAATCTCCCCACCGTCGTTCAAAAGATCTCCTGTTGCCTGACCCTCACCAGCTGCTTTGCCCCTCTCTATTGCTCCTAAGGCTTTCTTTCGTTGTTGGCAGACCAACACATCCTGCTCGAAGTCAAATGAGCGCATAGTATGGTCTATTTCATTTTTAGTCTCACCTTTGGGAATATTCCACGTCTACTTCCTGTTCTCTCGTTTCCGGAAGATGGTATTCGTGATCCGTAAATTATTTCTCTCTGCGCACTCTATTAAGTGTATCTACTTTCTCATTGCAGCCTATTACAGTCCATTTCAAAAACATATGTTCTCGTGTTGGAGCTCGTGCACGGAGTGACAATTACGATTGCGATGGGGATTTAAGGGTACGTGAGTGAGACCAAACAGAGAGGCAACAAGGGCAGAGAGATAGCCAAGTTTATTTGGACAACTGAAGGTGTGCAAAATTTGCACAAACGAAATTGTACATTTCATCGTTTGCATGTACCCCGTTTCTTGAGAGCTTTTCAAGAAAGAAGCCTTAAAGTTCTTTGTGTTGCGTTTTTAGCAGACGAAAAAATACCTTCCCCAGCAAACAGTTCCGATTGCCTATTTTGTTTCTTATATAAAATAAAAGCCTCAAACGGTAATTCTGATTTTTATTTTCTTAAAACGAATGCTTTTGAAATGTTGTCTATAACTAAGAGACCTGAAATATTCATCATAAATTTCATATTTAAGATTCGGAGAGTTTTTGTCTGCGCACATTGCATTTGGGCAGCTAGATCAGGTTGGAGAGTCATTTAAGCGTGGGCGCATGCGTGCGTTGCACGGTGTTCCGTAATAAATTGAAGGTGCATTTTACTACTTGTTTACCTATTAGGATGAAAGTTTCGCCTACGTAAGGCTCTCGCTTTCTCATTTCGAGCATTGGTGAACGTGAAGTGACCGAAACAAACAAGAAAGAAGCCTGTTTTACATGCTTTTACTTGACACGCTGCACTTGAGTATACGCGAAGCTGGGAGTTCTATATTGTCACCTTTTACTGTGGCTGACTTCTTTTTTCCCGTTTGTAACATACGATCCCGATTCCCGATTGTAACATTCCTGATTGTAACTACGTTTGTGCGTTACGATCACAAATGGTTGGAATCAGGGGACCCCGTGTTGTTGGCAAGACTCAGAGCGATCGGCGAACGGAGTGGAGCTCGTTTAAAGACAGACCTACCAATGCCAGGAATGCGAACGAATGAAACGCTTAAAGCTGAAGCTTGACTTAGACTTGCGAAGTTATGCCAAATTTATCTGGTGACGAGGTTTTGAAACCGCAAGGTGGGTATAAAAACTAATAACAAGGCATGCGCTTACCATTTCGGTCCACAAAACCAGACAAGGGTGAATCGATTCTCCTTGTCACAGTCTTTTCCCACTGGAATGAAACCTATCAAGCGTAGCAGGCGTTATAGTCCTCGCAAGTGGAAAAAAGTGTCTAGAGGGGCTTTACGTGCGCTTTGTACTGACCAATGCTTCGTAAATAATGAAGACGCAAGAATTTGTCAAATGAGCTAAGTTGAGCCGTTTCTTTTATGACGACAGCGTGCCGCATAGAGGTGTACAGCTTAAGGACGCAGTGAAATATATAGGACCAGCTTTCTGAGTGGCTAAAGGCACCTGAAGCTTTTCTTTCTGCCAAACAGCAGGAAACTCAGAAAAAGGAATAGGAAGGAATGCTTAGTAACTCTAACACAGTCATTCCGAACACCATCCTTTCGTTTTTGGCAAACAGAAAGCGCACTGCAATTCTCAAGGTTTCCAAGATGGTTTCGTCACACGGCAGAGTGAACCGGAGGCAGATAAAGGGTTCGAATTTGCAAAGAGATAGAGAATTACACAAAGGGCGCTTTCTGTTTGCCTTTAGTGTCTACTCTTTGTAACTGCGATCGAGCAGAAGCAGATGCAGCTTCCTCTCGTACTACTTTACGATATTCGTGGAACCTGCTGCTCGTCTTGCGACACCGAAATGTATTATTTCGAAACCTATACTGTGTATAGTAATGAAAGTGCAGGTGGGCGCATGACAAATAGTCATACCTGACGTCTGAATCGTCGCTGTGCGCATGCTCGTGAAAGAAAAAGTTCCATCTGCAGCTAAGACCTACGCCATGGAAATGGGCACTGTAGACAATATCATGAAGAATATTGAGTCTCAATGGGGCGCTATGAAGATACGAGTGTTTCAACAAAATCAATACATTTCAGGGCATCGCAGCGAAGCGTCAGTTGGGAGGAGAAAGGTAAATCAGAGGAAAGCATATCCGAAAGGATGCGAAATAGCCGTAGCATCGGGCGAACGCGTTGCCGTTGTCATTACATCACTAGGCTGAGTTCTGCATCGTCAGGTGACGTAGCGCACCATCACCTTAGTGTGCGAAGGATATGCGGCAGCGATTTGCTTCAAGTTCTGTCCCACTTGTCAGGAGAGCATGACGTTGTTCTTACCAGTACAAATCGAACTAATTTTTTTTTAAGAATGGCGCCAGTAGCCGATTAAAGGCCCCACACTGCCCTGCTGCTTACATGCGATGCTGTGTCATGTATCCGCAGTTATTGGCAAGGCTAAGTGTTACAAGATCACATGACTCTGCAAGGCTCATCTCGACTCCTAGTGTCTCTGTACTCGCACAGTGCTCCCCAGCATTCCTTAACAAGCGTTACCCGATAACACCAATTTTTTCAGAGTATTCGACTGTTTGGGGCATGAGTGTTAAGAGAACTGTTTGCAGTGTGCCTTGTGGCCACCTCTGCAGGGAACGAGTCTACAAAAGCAGCATTACACTTCAGCTTGCAACGAACGCGCATCTCTTTGTATCAAGTAGTAAAACAGCAAGTTGTGCTGGTTGGTGCTGACTCATGATGGAAAGAACGTTACTGCGCTAAAAGGACGAAGACAACCATGCAAAATGACAATACATGCGGAGCGGAGCTGCGGTCGTAGCTAAGCCTAAATGCTAAGCCTACCTGCTAGGCGGAGTTGTCAGGAATAGGCAGTATTTAATCAAAGGTTCGTCGGCATTACATGTCTACAAAACACGGGGATCCGACAAACGTGCCATTTCATGCTGAAGGAAGCATGGCGATGGTGTGGTAATTCAAATGGCTGTGCAGGAGGCCTTATACGGTAATAAGGGTAATTTGGGGAGCGGCATATTGTCTTTAACGAAATGAAAATAATTCCCTTGTCTGCAGTCTCAGTTCATAGACAAGCAGACCACTTTCACGAATATCACTTTCATGAGAGCTTGTTACTGATTTATGTAAGCAAAGCCAGGCATTGATGGCCGAATGATATAGCCCAAATTTAGAGGGTCCCGGACTACCTCAAGCTGTCGATCCCCATATCTTATGCCGGCCCCTGTCGTCACGTGCGACAGGATAGTAGAATAAAGGTCATTATATATGCCATGCGTTGCGGACAATAAGCAATGTAAAGAGAGCAAACACCGCGACCTTCCCCCTACAGAACGAAACGAAAGAATGAAAAAAACAGGGCTACGACAGTTTAAACGAATTGCCACGCTACCGTTGACTTGCACCTGAATCCTCATCTACCTCTTACCTATGTTCCTCTTTTCTGTCCTTGCACCGCTTCTTTCACTGCATATACATGCCGATGTGCCCAGTACTCACTTCTTGTTAGAGTCGAGACCTCCATAGGGTCTATTCGTTTCTTTTGAAGAGCCGGCCTTTATCATCCATCGTTTTGTTTTTGCACCGGCTTAAGCATGGTGTGCTCCCAAATTTCTTTAGGGTTATGTAGCCCTATTGTGCATCGGTCTAAGTGTGCGCTGATCGTGTACGGCGGGTGCATCTACTGAAAGACCAACGGTCGCAGACACATTGCACTATTTGTGTGCCCGAATGTTCAGCTTTGTTGGAATAAAGGCCTTTGGCCGTATTTTATAGCACCATTAGGCTCTGCGTTAGCACAGTTGTCAACCCAAATAAAGCTGAATAGGAGTCCTATGCGGTTCTTTGTTTTCAGCTTGCCAGCGTCTCGCGAAGTTCGCAAAAGTTTTTTTATGCGCACTCTGAGCGGAAATAATATTAGATACATCAAAAATGGGGATTACGGCAACACATTTTTTTATTTGCTTTTTCATGTTGACCTTCATTTCGGTTCGCGTCTCTTCGATATCACAGTGCACTCGTGCCCCTGCTAAAAAACCCTGAAGAAAAAAAAAAGATCAGCTGATTCTTTTATTTGTGCATGGCAGCCAGTGTAGACACAAGCAACGAAGGCAACGGGACCCTCTCAAGAAAGCAGAGAAAAGTGCTTGAGCAAGGAAGGAACAGGCCGATCGGGGTACTCCCACTCAACTAGAATGGGACGAAAGGTGACATTCATTGAGGTGTGTGGGCTGGTACTACTGACGCACATTCTTCTTGGATGGCAAGGAGGCAAGACAAGTAAATTTGATGCGTCGATCGGCAAGAAAGAAAACAAAAACGTTAGCGTCCCTCAAGAGAAGAATTGGTGACTTGAAAAGGCACACGATGAGATGGCACAACCATTGGACACCGCGCAGTTTGACACCAAGGTCAGGACTTCTTCCGAGCACAAGCATTGTTTAGCATTGCCCATTTCAAAAAGGCCTGAGCTAGCAGCCAGCTGCGGGCGAATGTCAAACGCCGAGTACCACTGCGTAACGAAGACGAAGCCAAGCGCACGACACTTGGGCTTAGAGGCTCCTAGACCGAGAGACGTTGCTTCACTTAGACAGCGCAACGTCTTGTCTGTCCCAGTTTGTGGCGGCATTGTTCTGCAGGGAGCTTCCACTGTTTCTTGGGGCTAGCCCAGCCAATAGGCGTACGCGGCAACATGTCGAAGAGCTCCTAGAAACCGCTTTTTACTGCCGAGTAGCGAGCGTCCAAGCTCGAAAAGAGGAGAATGCATCAGTCGGTTAAACAACAAAAAACCTCCCCGGGGGGAAGGCTCCATCGCAATATTCAGCGAGACGTTCTTGACAATTCTTGACCAGAAAGCATTTTGACGGGAAAGTAGAGAAACGCTTATGGTACGTTTCGTAATATTCAACCAAGCATTGCGAGCGATTAAGAAATAGGATAAAAGTTTAGTGCACTGACAACGGCTCCGGGACAGGAGCCCTAACAACTCTGAAACCTCATTAAGCATTGTCTCCAAAGGCCAAGTTGTGAGAGTTCAGTTCCAGGTTCGCCTTTTCGACACAATCTCAGAGTTGACAGAATGCCATAAGACCAAGAAGACGTCTTGGGGTTCGGGGCCTGGGCATCTCAGTCGGGCTTCTACAGTTAGGAGGCCTGTCCGGAGCACTGGCCCGAAATCACAGCTATTTGCGGAATGCGCCAGGTTAATCTGAACGCGTTTAGGTTCAGTCGCCTCTTCAGCTCTGACGCTTTTGCACGTAAACACAAATACGTCGCTCCCCTTATTTCCAGAACACTAAGGGAGCAAAAAATATTATCTCGCCGTTAGTATTGACTGATGGCCACGTTGCTTTTTCTTGCACGCCGGAGATTTTTCCTCTTTTCTTTGGCCTTGTTTCTCTGCATGACTGCATAACTCCATGACGTGCATGACTTCGTGTACCTGTGTGCGTTGCTCGGGCATCCCGCCCTTGAATGACTTTTTATTTAGGCCAAAAATGAGGCCAACCAAGTTAAGATAACGCGAAGTTTCGGAACCTACTCTGTTGCTTCATCAGGCGTGAGAGCGGGCGAGTTGCAGCCTGGTTTAAAAGCCCACGTATATTCAACCGCTGGGTCACTGAACGTAAACCGTGGGTGCAATCGCACCCTCGGGTCACTTCCATTTGCTACACCCACTGCTTACGTTCAGTGACCGGCGGTTGACTGTACGGGGGCTTCAAAAGCCAAGCTGCAACTCGCCTGCTGCCACATCTGATGTAGGAACCGAGCAGGTTCCGAAATGTCGTGTCATCTCAACTTGGTTGGCGTTCTTTTCTCACAAAAAATAAATTTTATTTCCCAACAAGGCAAATTTGTGTCTGTAAAGTTTTGTTCTTAATTGCTTTGCAAAGAATGAAAAAAAAAACAGCGTTAGCGACCTACACTTCGTTTCGCACTCTCAGAATATGACAAAATATGACTAGACGGCCCATAAGAGGAATGATATAATCAAATGAGAAGAAATTCAGCGCTGTTTTTAAAGGACGGATAAAAAAAAAACACATATGACAAGACGATTGCTGAAGAGCGTCACCATATAGATGGCGTGGTTATATGAGCGTCCACCTAGCATGCGGGTGGGTTCGATTGTCTCTGCCGCCGGGTACTCACCGGTGTAAAATGGGTACAAGCTTTCCCCTGCCTGGTGCTCGGCTTATATAGGGTGAGATGCTTGGAAAATGGGTCTTTTACCCCACCTTGTGCTATGAAAACTACCTTGTGCCATGGCGCTCTTTGGCCACAGATGCCCTTGTGCCATAAAAATTCGTCATCATCATCAATATCATCACGTTAACAAGCAAACATTTATTAGCGTACGTTCAAGTAGGTTTCGCGTGGTCAAAGAAACTGACGAGCTTTTCTCGGGTGTCTTTTTTGGAATTTGTGTTTTGTTCTTGACTCCTTAAAATTAGAGGTAGAGAAACTGGTTTTTGCACTTTCGGTGACTTATTTTTCAGTGGAAGTATAAAGGAGTACAGAAGGAGGCCTGTATGAATACACTGGGGAAATTTGTGCAGCACGTATGTATACGCAGGGATAAATCCTAATTCAATGCAATGTAATGCTTTGATTAACGCTTTTGCGAACGAGCTTCTTGTCGTGTTCAGCTAGTGCTCACCACATCCTGCCTTATCGTCATTGTGCCGTTAGTTTACCGAAAAAAGTTTCGTCATGGCGAGGTGATTCTGTAAGTGACCTGTGTTTTCTTATTAGAGTTTATCGTTACCATCCACAAAACAATAATAAAGCATATTTATCGTGCTATGGGAGCACCTTAAGCTATTTCATGCGTTTAGTTGGCCCTGAAAGATCTTGGTGGGTTCGTGGGAAAATTTTGTGCGGGGTCCCTGCAAGTTAGACGCTTGATTTTGAAGAAGAAAAGGGCCTGAGTGCAGTAAACTGAAAAGTCATCGCGAAGATAACTCAGGGAAACCGAAAGCCTGCAACGTTATAAACGACGACGGAGGAACAAATCTTGTGCACACAGGCAATAAGGCGCAGAACATTGCGTACGCACATATTAATATTTAGTTTAAATGCACAAAAAAGTAAGACCTTATTACTATAACAAAGCAAACTAAACAAGAAAGGTACATCAGGGAACGTAATATCATTAGATAATACGGAAGACAAACTGCAACTGCACAATTCATATTAAAGGCGCACTGAGCGGAGATTTGATTGAACCCGAAAGGAAAGCTGCGCGGAATTTTGCCAGAAGATGCAATGCTTGAGGTGTGATGAGGAATTCTTAAGAAGGCCACTGATGTACTAGTCACACGTTAAAACCTTGGAAAAGTGAAGCGACTACAGCATAGATTGAAAATACAAAGGTTTATCTGAACCAGGTTCGACTGCTTCACCTCATGTGGCCCTTTATTGGGATCTTTATTTTTAGAAATACCTGTCATCTATACAAGCTTCTGTTTTTACCATTGAACGGCCGGGTGGGAAAAGCTGACGTGTTCAAGCACCTTATGAATATGAAGTTTGCAGCCGGTAATCTTCAGTCCTCACTTTGTGTCAGTGGTTTTCGTAACTACTAACCTTGCGCTGTACAGATACTGGGAACTAGTCAAGCTGAATTTTCAGCTTTTTTTCCCGCACTCCCTCACTTCATGAGTGAAATAAAAAATTTTATTTATTTATTTACTTTGATGCGAAATAAAGACACGGGGTCAAGGCAACTTTCTGGCTGTTGTTAGCTAATCTAAGGCAAGTTCTCTCATGATCGCAGAGGTCGAGTAATGCAGCCATTTTCATTTGTATGATTATGCATGAGTTCGGAATTGAGTTTTTAATTTAAGCAATGCCTATCATTTCAGCTGGCTTGCAGTCCCCCCCCCCCCCAAAAAAAAAAAAAACAAAAAAACAAAAAGAACGTCGCATAAAGGAGTATGCATTTAGTTCATACCGCTTCGGATGATGCCCTTATTAACGCCGAATGTACCCGATTCTAATCGAGACAATCTCTTTTATCGTCTCAAAAGTGAATAGCGGTTTCAGGATGCATTGCTTAAGAACAAAGGGTATTGCCCGGCCTTATAAAGAATTATATCGTCAGAGCAAAGCCTTAGGCGTGTAGAAGTACAAGGTTGAAATTACTTCAATCTCCTGTTCCCCGTTTAGAACAAAGAGGCTCTTCTCCTGTCCCGGCTGTTTAGAACGGGTTGCTTTATGGCGCTGAATGTTGCATTTATTTTACTGTAAAAAAGTGGGAAAATCGGTACAGTTGCTCATAGTTGAGTTCAGATCTTTTGAGGCTGTTACGGAGACTCCGTTTTGTTTTTCAGAGCACTGGATCGGCCAAAATTAAATTCCTCGGTTCCATGCAGTTAACACCGGTTTAGGGTACGTGCTCCCAACTAAACCATGCGCACAATAACAAAGCTGAACTGGAGGCTAAAGGGAGGCGCTGCAGGGCATTCTTGACGCCATGCTTATCAGCAGTGCGTCACTGGAGATGGATGAGTAACATTTAAAGTTGAAGCAAAAAAAAAAAGGGTGGTAATAGATGCATTTTAGTCGTAACTGTAGGCGTTTACAGGTCTGCCGAACTTATCAGTGAAGAGATGGCGATTGACGCCTTCCTGCTCATAATACGGACAACGTTCAGGAAAAACAATATCTGAATGGAACACATTACCAGCAGAGGTGGTCACAGCTGACGGTGCACACTTCAACTTATTAATAATTTGTACTTCTTGGAGCTGTAATTTCACTGTGCTGTTTTTTTTTGGCTTGTATAACATGTTGTTAAATTGCAAATTCTTCTTTTCATGTTCATTTCTTCAATTGTTTCTTTGTTTGATTATTTGTATTGTTTCTTTATTTATTTGTACCCACTCTCCTGCTGTAATGATTCGGCGCTGCAGGTTATGTTGTAGCTTGTAAATAAATAAAATAATAAATAAATAAATAAATAAATAAATGAATAAACAAACAAATAAATAAATAAATAACATCGGCATTGGCTTAGCCACCACAACTCCGCGATGAAGTACGGTTCGAAAAATTGTATAGTCTGAACTGGTGGATATAGAGATGCTTGAACATTTTAATGAAACTAAATGGTCCTAAGTTTTATTAACGTTGAAATGAACTTACGTGTTTAACGACATATTCCTTCCATATGCATTCGCAGTGGCCTCGAAAAAAAAATGTTTTGGCACGCCCCTGGCGGTGGTGTTCACATTCTGAGCTCCGGGTGGCACAGAAGCACTAAGCAATGATGCAGGAAAAGAAAATTTGAACAGCGCTGGCCAGCATCACTTGATACATGCAAAATACTTGGTTCCCGGTCAGTTTAAAAGAAATCCCTGCGCAATGGTGGTGGAGGGCGCTCCTACCACCCATCCTTCAACATAGTCAATTGCGCATCCTTGCGTTACGTTTCCTTAGCCTTGATGTCCACAATTTTTGCGCAAGTTTCACTGACAAATCCTTCCTCCTCACTTGTTCGGGAAGCATTCATGCTTGTAAAACTGCTCGCGTAGAAAAGGTTTGGAAGAACTTGAACGAAACAATGAAAAGTGGTTTGCCGAGAAAGCCCAACGAGAATAAGGGCATTTTTTCTAGAGAAAGGCGAGCCAAGAATGATAAAAAAGCGCCCATGCGAAGTAAGGCTCAGGAACACTTCGAGGAAACTGCTGGCTTTCTACGACAAGGTCGCCAATCGGAGCTCGAGCGCGGACTCTAGCCCCCTCTTTAGCCCCGCTCGAGAGTTTTAACGATTGCGCTTGCGTTGTGGTAAACCTGGCAATGTTGAGCTCCAGTGTGTGGTAGAGCCAACACAAAGAACCACACTGGACTAACGCTTGATTGAACTGGCTTCAGACACAAGAAACAATTTGGCGCACTCTCATATCACTACTACGTTAGGTAAAAGGTGCTCGGAATCATCTAGAGTGAGCTGATAGAACATATAGGGTCATGCATAACCAGTGCCTATTTCCGATTCTATCTAACCTTAGCGTTCTTCGCGCTAGTAGAGCTTGGATGGCGCTGTTTTGACATATTCCACGCATATCGTTCATGCGATTGACGGCTGCGCTGTCTAGTCATAGCGTTGTCACGAGCTCACCATGTCTCGTCCCGCAGGCTTACTCTCTCACTTTCATTTCATGATGTCTTCTAACGTCCAAATATTTTATCCTTCTTTCTACCGGTTAAGGGTCCGATAGGCATGAGCATCATACCGAAAATAGTTAAGGGGCTTCTGCATTATTAATCAGTCCTAAACCACACAAACACACCCCACATTCATACGCGCGCATCATACACGCTCCCATACACGCAGACTTAGGGCGTAATTAGCATTAACGCGTGTTGACCAGCGATATGTTCTGCTTAGTGTCTAGGTTGATGAAAAATCACTCAAAGCTTTTGATATGCATTATATATTTTTGTTTCGCTGTCGGGCCTTGTCTGAACTAATATTTTGTGCAAGGTGCATCCAAATTACCGTACACAAAATAGGCGAAATCAAGACAAACGAATGTTGGTGAACGTACATGAAAATTAAGGCGCAAACAGAACGCAAAGCCAAGGCAAACGCTCCATTCTGTGTGACAGGCTACAGTAATTAGCGGGCACTAATAGTCCATGGTATTGTGCTCCCAAGCAATGCAGACACAGCAATCGGTATTAAGTTTTGCTGCACAAATATTTACAAATATCGCCCCGAAAACTATGCCTCGGGTTAATATCCACCCTGAAAGCAGTATTTCGGAACGGAAGGGCAGAGAGTCTAGCTGACTTTCTTTCCGCGTCTTCTCGGTTTTGTAGCGACAGCTACATTACGGTAGCATTTCGAGCCTTCAGCGTGGCTGGTCACGTGATGCGGGGTAGCTACTGCTGCCGGCGGCGCGGCGCGCCGGCGAAACCGAGTTGCACCAGCTGTGCGCATGCGCCGTGTCAGGTGGAACGAAGATTAAGAAGGAACGGCCAGAGAAACGGAGCGGCGAAAGACTGACTTTGCAATTCAACTGAGCGAGTTCCACTCTGCCAGCTGTAGCTATCGCGCCACTCCAGGTTTATCCAAAGCTGAACCACCGCCAATTTTTTCTTTCAGTCCCTGTGCATCATGCTGGGACCGATCTCTCCACGGAGGTTAAATGTGCGAAAGATGGCTATTGGAGCGAAAATAACGCTCTTAAATTGCTGGTTAAAAAAAAAAAACTCAAATGTATGGGTGCGTGGCAAAAATCTGCTGCTTGTATTACAGCATAAAATCGATGTGGCGCTGATTCTTTTTAGATAATGAGAAATAATTTAGACTGGATTCATATTTTGGTTATGTTATCAAGATGTGGCCGTGTGCTGTGCGATGTCAGTGCACGTTAAAGATCCCCAGGTGGTCGAAATTATTTCGGAGCCCTCCACTACGGCACCTCTCTCTTCCTTTCTTCTTTCACTCCCTCCTTTATCCCTTCCCTTAAGGCGCGGTTCAGGTGTCCAACAATATATGAGACAGATACTGCGCGATTACCTTTTCCCAAAAACCAATTATTATTATTATTTATGTTTGCTTTCGTGCTACGTTCTGAGAGGTGATTTTACGAGTGAATCTTGTGCACATTTGTTATATATACCATTAAGTCGCTTTTCGGCATTTTTTTCCGCGTCGGAAGGCAAATCATAATATTCGCGAATGTGGAGCCCTTTATCACATGGATATAAATGATGGTGTTTAAAGGCGGAATCTAGTGTGTGAAAGGCGCTCGCCTCTGACAGAACCATTCACCAAGGAGATTCTCCCTTAAGCTGCAATTGCGACATGCACAATGGAGTTTAAAGGTTGCCATCTATCTTCGCTTGAGTCCCAGTTGCAGTCAATGCGAGTAAGCTTTCCCTCAAAGCTATACTTTTCGGAAAGGGGAATGCTATGAACGTAGGCGGCATCAAATGGTTTTTTAAATAAGAAGGGTGCATAGAAAGAGTGGTACGTTGGCCCTAAGATTTCTTCGAGAAAACACTCTGGTTGTAAACAAAGGCTCAGAACAGTATTTACGGTTCGGTATGGCATATATTTCATCTTAGTGTTATTTATCGAGAAATATCTCTTTGCTTGTTTTTCGCTTTTGACCTGTTTTTAAATGACCTGCTGGCGTTTCAGTTTTCAGTGCGAGTGAAGTTGGAAGGAAGAAGTTCGGATGTATGAGCAAAACGTGTAATCGCTCAGCGGGAAACTTTCAGTGGCCTTCATCACAGTAACCTTTACCAGCCAACTCTTCAGCGGATGGTCTGCTCTCAGTGCTGCCCAGTTAACTCATCTTACGCCATCGGCGGCCACTTTCTTACAGCGAATGCGCCAGTCTAATCGCTTCAAATGCTGTAGCTCTCAAATAGGCGACTTGCTGTGATACCTTAGGGTTGAATATCTAGCCCACATCAATTTCCTTATAATTATGAGTAAAATGATATCGGGGCAATTTTTTCTCTCCAAAACATGCTGTTCTCTTAATGGCTCAGAAGGTTACGCCCATCATTTTATTTTGCCTTTCTCATTTAGTTGTTTAAAGCCCTTTTTCACGTTTATCTCTGGCCTTGTAGCACCGTTAGCACAGGTCGAAACCTGCTATGCCCATTATCTATCTGCTTGGTTTGGTTTAAGGGGATTTAACGTCCGAAAGCGACTCAGGCTATGACAGACGCTATAGTGAAGGACTCCGGAAATTTCGACCACATGGGGTTCTTTAACGTGTACTGACATCACACAGTACACGGGCCTCTAGAATTTCGCCTCCATCGAAATTCGACCGCCGCGGCCGGGATCGAACCCGCGTCTTTCGGGCCGGCAGCCGAGCGCCATAACCACTCAGCCACCGCGGCGGCTCATTATCTATCAGCGTCACTGTTGACAGATGGCGATCTGATGTTCATTACGTTACAGTGTGCACAAACTTCTCCCTAACACAGGCTTATTGTGCAAAAGTTTTTGTTGCGATAGATACATTCTGTAGCAATTCAGGCCTTCAGCTTGGCGGCGCCGCCACCGCCACGGCGTCGCCACTCTGAAGGCTCGGAATGCTACCGTAATGTAGCTATCGCTACAAAAGTTAGGCAGAGTTTAACCACCGCTGTACCCAAAGGTCGAGCAATAGCTATGGCATGGCTAGACAGATGGTTTCGACTCCTCTTTTTCCAAGGCGGATAAAGCATTCCCAAATCGTCAAGGTGAAATTTTGACAATAGCCCGGGCCAAATTTGGTGGTCGCCATCGTGTCGGGTACGCTCAATTATCGTTGGGCATCGATTTTGGTCCAAATCGCCCAAGGCCAAATTTCGGGTGTTGCCCGGGCCAAAAGTTGAAATAAGAAGCGCGAAAACACGACGACAAACACAGAAACTAAGAAGCCATGAGTGCTTACCATTGTATTTGTCGTGCAATGTCCACTTGCCACCTAACTGCTAACCGAAGCTACATAGTGGTTGGGAGACTTGTCAAGGCGCAATTGCGGCTTTTTTCCCTTCTCCACAGCCATATATCTGACTGCAAAATAAACCTCGACCTTGATTTGAAGGGCAGCTTTTTAAATGCCACTCAGGACCCACGTGGTGCCAGAAAACAGTAACACCACACGAAAGAAAAATTCTTCGTACCAAAACACCACCCACCAAAAACCTTATCCAACGTTTCGCACGTGTACATCAAGATATCAACTTGCAGCAGGCCTGAAACCGTGACCAGTGGAAAACTATAAAACAGTAAAACGGGCAAAATTAAAAGCGCGAGCAAGAGCAGTGTCAAAGAAATTGGGGGGAGGGGGGGGGGAGGGGTAAGCTCTGGTTAAGCCTCGAGTGACGCTATAGCTACAAAAAGTACGGTGGGGCAGCCAAAAAAGAATGTAAACCAGTAGGCCCTGCCTGTGCAACTACGTAAAACAGCTGGCCAAGTGGAACTTGCTCAGTTGCTCCTCACCACGAGACCAACCACGTGACAGCGTGGCGGCGCAGCCACAGGGTTGTGGCGCCGCCGTGCTGAAGGCTCGAAATGCTACCGTAATGTAGCTATCGCTACAAAACAAAGAGGAAAATCAAATGTAAAAGTTAACCGGAGCGAAAGCGTATCAGAAAGTCAAAAGTAAAAGATAACAGAAGCAAGAAAATTGGCGGTCATGTAGCTCTGGTTAAACCTGGAGTGACGCGATAGCTACAGCTGGCCGTGTGGAACTTGCTTAGTTGAATTGCAAAGTCAGTCTTTCGCCGCTCTGTTTCCCTGGGCGTTCCTTCTTCATCTTCGTCACACTTGACACGGCGCATGCGCACAGCTGTTGCAGCTCGGTTTCGCCGCCGGCAGCAGCAGCTGCTCTGCACCACGTGACTGACCGCGTGGCGGCGCGCCACGCCGAAGGCTCGAAATCCTACCGTAACGTAACTATTCGCTACAAAATTCAGGAAGGTACTTTGTTGGCCTAAAGTGCGGTGAGGCGAAAACCTTCAGCGCGATGTTTGTGGTATTGTATTCTGTAGTTATGTTTGTATAAACTAGGTGGCGCTAGGCATGCGCCCTATCTGGTCAGCTGACTCGCACATCTGTATATATATTCATCATTGAACTGGAATAAAAGGGGGTTGGTCGAAGTATGTACGTGGCGGGTGCTTGACGTGGTGGTGCTCTGGCTGCTCCGGGCAGTCGGACCGGGCAGTTCCCCAACGGTACGGGATACAACAGTTGGCGACGAGTGGTGAAGTAACCGAACGCGGAAGCAATGAGCCTGCATCAACCGCCCGAGTTCCTGCCGACACCCGGGAAGCCCGCCATTCCTTGGACGCAGTGGCACCGCCTTTTCAAGAACTATCTCCTGGCGTCCGGGAGCGACGCTCACCCACCTGCGCGCCGTAAGGCTTTGCTGCTACACTGTTTGGGTGTGGAAGGCCAACGCTTGTACTACGCGTTGCCGGAGGAGAAATCGTCGACGCCGCCTACAGAAGGAAAGGAAGGAAGCGGTACGAGCGACGAGTACGATGCAGCGGTGGCTACGTTGGACGCTTACTTCACTTCTAAAACGAACGTCGTCGTGGAGCGGCATCGGTTCGGACAACGCACCCAACTGCCCGGGGAGACTGCAACAGCGTTCGTCACGGCGTTGCGTGAGCTGGCATTAAGTTGCGACTTCGGTAAGCAGGCTGACGATTTTATTCGTGACCAACTTGTAGCGAAAACGTGCAACCCTGTTCTTCGGGAACGCTTACTGCTTGAAGGCACTTCGCTCACTCTTGAACGCGCACTGGCTATTGCAAACAGTATCGAAGAAGCCACGAAATACTCACTTGAGCTGCAGTCATCGGCTGCGAGCGTTCAAAAGGTCGAAAAACATCGGATGCCATGCCGCTCAGAAACGCAGTTACCGCGTTCGCAGCAGCCGAAGTCCTGTTTCCGTTGCGGGTCTTCAGGGCATCTTGCAGATTCCAAGACATGCAAGGCGCGGGGTAAAACTTGCAGCAAATGTGGCAAACGAGGACATTTTCAGCGTGTCTGTAGAAGCGGCATGCCTGACGAAAGGGCCCTTGCTGTCCGAGAAGTCGACACCTGCAGTGCATCCGGCGATCTCAACGTGTTGCTTCTCGACCGGCAGTGCAAAGGAGGGATACACACAGAAGTCTTCGTACAAGATGTTCATATACGTTTCCTCGTAGACACGGGTTCTGCTGTCTCCATTCTGTCGAACGCCACGTATTCAAGGTTGAAACGCTTCCCTTTGCAGCCAACATCAGCGTCACTCTACGATTTCTCTCGCCGCAGAATAACCATCGAGGGGTGTTTCACGGCGCCAGTCATCTTCCAGGATCGGCAGGCCGACATTCTCTTCTACGTCGTCAAGGACGGTACTGACATTCTCGGCATCGACGCTGTCGAAACGCTGCGTCTGCAAATCAACGGTACGTCATTGCAATGCACCCATATTACGCAAGCGCCAGAAGGCCTTGACCGTGAACTGTTTTGCCAGTTTCCGCACTTGTTTGATGGCAAGTTAGGGCTTGCAACAAATTTTGTCCATAAGGTCAAGATAAGAGAAGGAATCACGCCTGTTGTTGCTAAGTTGCGGCGTTTGCCATTTTCAATGCGAGACCGAGTACGCGAAGAGCTGCAGCACCTTGAGCAAGAAGATGTCATAGAAAAGATTGACACGTCTGAATGGGTGTCTCCAATCGTAGTAGTAGCAAAGAAAAACGGCAAGATAAGAATTTCTGTCGATCTGCGCGAACCAAACAAAGCGATTGTCGTTGACAAATTTCCACTGCCGCACACGGAAGAAATATTGCACAAACTTCATGGCGCAAATTACTTTTCAAAGATTGATTTAGCAGCTGCATATCACCAAGTTCTGCTAAGCCCTGAAAGCAGGGAACTGACTACCTTCATAACCGATAGTGGACTGTACAGATTCAAGCGCGTCTGTTTCGGTCTTGCATCAGCACCGTCTGCGTTTCAGAAAATGATGGCCACTATTTTGCAGAACTGCAAAAACACTTTGTGCTACATAGATGATGTCATTGTGTACGGAAGCACACGTGAAGAGCACTTCAAGAATTTGAAACAAGTTTTGCACTTGATTGCAAAGGCTGGATTGAAGTTGAATGACAAATGCATTTTTAATGTGCAAGAAGTCGACTTCCTTGGTCACAGGATCAGTCACAAGGGAATACGCCCTTTACAAAGTAACATTGACGCCATCAAGGCTGTGCCAGCCCCAACAAATGTCGGTACTCTGCGCTCATTCTTGGGCATGGTAGGCTACTACGCCAAATTTATACCTGACTATGCGGTGGTTGTCGAGCCTCTTCGAGAGTTGCTACGTAAGAATGCCACATTCACATGGAACCCTGCAAGACAAGCTTGTTTCGAGCAACTGAAATGTTCCCTGGCCACAAGATGTTTACAGCTATTTGATCCTGCGGGTGACATTATTGTCACTACGGATGCCTCATCCATTGGCTTGGGAGCAGTGTTGCAACAGACAAGGAATGATGAACTGGTGACGATTGCTTTTGCTTCTCGCAGGCTTACTTCACAGGAACAGAAGTATTCTGTAGGGGAATTGGAAGCCCTTGCTTGCTTGTGGGCATGCGAATATTGGAGAGTGTACCTTTGGGGTCGTTCATTCATATTACGCACCGGTCACCAGGCTCTGGTCACACTCCTTAGTACAAAGGGAGTAGGTCGCCGACCGTTCCGGATTGCGAGGTGGCACGCCAGGCTGTTGGCATACAACTTCACGATTGAATTTCACAAGGGTGACAAGAATACTGTTGCTGATGCTCTTTCAAGGATGCCCCTTCCAGGTCGTGTGGAGGAAGAGGAAGAAGAGACTGTTTGTGTTGTCTCAACATGCATTACTCATGAAGAGTTTGTCATTGAAACGATGCAGGACCCGTTGCTGCAGCAGGTTATAAAGTGGGTGACATCGGCATGGCCCGCAGTGAAGATGTTGCCTGCCGAAGCAGTTCCGTTCTACCGGGTGCAAACTGAGCTCTCAGTCGTTGGAGACCTCCTGCTTCGTGGTGACAAATTTGTAGTACCTTCGTCCCTCGTAGCACGGCTTCTTGACGCAGCCCACGAGTCTCATCCGGGAATAACGAGGACAAAGCAGCGACTACGTGAGCAATACTGGTGGCCTGCTATGTGCAAGCAAGTAGAACAATTCATTGCATCCTGCGCGGTATGCCAATCTGTTGACAAGTCTGCAAAACCCGTGACACCACCTCTGCAGCCAGTTGCATTCCCATCTGCACCATGGCAGAAGCTAGGCATCGATATTGTGGGCCCTTTTTCCGAAGTGCCGGCAGATTGCCGTTTTGCCATTACAGCCATCGATTACTACAGCAAGTGGCCTGAGGTTTGTTTCTCAGCAAGGGTGACAACTGCAACAGTCATCTCCTTTCTGCGAAGCATCTTCAGCAGGGAAGGATATCCAGACGAGATTGTGAGTGATCATGGTGCTCAGTTTACAGCCTTGGAGTTTGACAGTTTCCTCAAAAAACGTGGCATCGCTCATACGTATTCGGCAGTCTATCATCCGCAAGCTAACGGGCAGGTAGAGAGGTTTAATCGAGTACTCAAAGAGTACGTTCAAGTCTGCGCACAAGAACATCGGCCTTTGAAGGAAGCTATCACCGAATACCTGGGAGTCTACCGTTTCACACCGCATGCGACCACAGGAGTGAAGCCTTCCGTCCTTCTTCACGGCCGTCATCCCAGAACAAAACTTGATCTTGTAGGAGTGCCAGGTAAAGAGTTTTTTCAAGATCCGCAGGCAGCGATGAAGTCCATCCACAGCAGAGTAGCACAAAGGCAACAAGCAAGTAAGACTTACACTGACCGTCGATGAGCTGCAAAGTACTCTCCATTAACAACAGGTCAACCGGTGAGAGTCAAGTTGCCTGGTCACGTGCCTAAGGGCGCTCTGAGCTACTCGAGTCCATTCACCATTGTGGACCAATGTGGTCAAGATACCTACAAGCTCAATGATGGCCGCACATGGAATCGGAGTCGGCTGGTACCTTGCCCCCAACCAGTTCCACCACCTACAGTTCCGAAAAGTTGTTCGCCTGAATCAGCAAAACCACTTGGCGAACCACAGCAGGAGAACCACGACCCACCCCAGCAGCCATCTGTTCAGACGCCAGTTGAAAGGGACGTTCCAGGACTGAGGCATTCGACGAGACAAAGAAGACCACCAGTGTGGTTTAAAGACTATGAAAGACATTGAGTGTTTATTGTGTTTTTCCAGTGTTTGTTGCTAACTCTTTTGAGGGGGAATAATGTGGTATTGTATTCTGTAGTTATGTTTGTATAAACTAGGTGGCGCTAGGCATGCGCCCTATCTGGTCAGCTGACTCGCACATCTGTATATATATTCATCATTGAACTGGAATAAAAGGGGGTTGGTCGAAGTATGTACGTGGCGGGTGCTTGACGTGGTGGTGCTCTGGCTGCTCCGGGCAGTCGGACCGGGCAGTTCCCCAACGGTACGGGATACAACAATGTTGCTGCTTGTGTCACTGATATGTGGTTAATATGTTAATTAAGTACTTGCGTTTGCCCGCATTCTGAGACTCTATGAAGCGAGCGCTAGGAGGGAGGCTGTGCGGCACCCGACTCGGTCGACAGCTGCCGCGGCGCACGAGTCGGTGGCGGCACCTCGCGCATGCGCAGTCAACTATCAATGGCGCAACATGGCTTCCGAGATCACTCGACCGCTTCTGTGTTAGTCGCCTTTTCGTGCTACTTCATCTATCCATGCAACAAGACCAACATCCCCTAACCACAACTCTAGTACAAATTTTGGTATTAGCCAGGCCAGGGTCAAGGTCAAAGGTTATGCCACCATGGTGAATCGATGTGGCCATCGTATATACCCGCCTGCCATGCGTAGTTTGACATACTAGTGATGCTACGCTGGTTTACCATGGTCAGTCAAGGACAAGGATCGCACGGATACAGAGATCGACTTTTGCATCTGGTAAAGCTCTCGCTGTAAACGCATTCTGTGGCTTTTTGTTGGCGCATTGACTTTTGTCCGCCAGCGAATTACGAAATAATTGCTGAGAAAATTGCATTGAAAAATTGCTGCCACTCGATTCAAACTCGCTACGTCTACACCGGAAAGGAATCCGTGATCACCGTTTTCATCAAGTGATTCGTGGTGTAGCCTAGCCTCTGTGATCTGCGCAAAATGTATGGAAGCCCCGTTGTTTACTTCCGAAATCGGCGGGTGATGGCGCCACATGTATATCATGTTTTGGCCTTCCGTAACTCGTTTTTAGAGTCTTTGTCATTAGAATGCGGTAACTTATCTATACAGGCCATTTTAAATTTGTCCTCACTCCATAGCAACTCTTCGAAATTTCATCAGTGTGTGACACAATCTTCAGATTAAAGTGCTGCCCTAGCGAGGGCCAAATTTCGTGTTATTAGCTACGGTTCCTAGCAGAATTTATAGTCTACCTTTTTTTTAGAGTGAAATCAGAGCGCTTTATTACACCTTCGAGCACCAGGTGATTAGGCGCTACTTATCCGTGTAGTGCCTGCACCCGGAAATCGTCGGGTGAAAGTTCTAAAGTTCGCTGATTTTTGTAGCGATAGCTACATTACGGTAGCATTTAGGGTCTTCGGTGTGGCGGCGGCGGCGCCGCCACGCTGTCACGTGGTTGGTCACGTGGTGCGGAGCAGCTGCCGGCGCCGCGGCGCGGTGCACTCAGCAAATTATTATGAATTGCCATATCGATTAAATCGCATTATTATTCAGCAGTGCAACTGTTCTGGATAACTTTATCGCGAGGATTAAGTTTTCAGTAAATCAATCGACCAAATAACTTCTGACCTGAGTGGTGCTCGGGCTGTGATTCAGCCTTGATATTTAAACCCGACAGGAAGATACACGTGACTCCCTGAAGGTCTAATATCGTTTGATACTTTCGACAAGCAAAGTAAAATATTTATTTCTTTATACTAAGCTGTATTGACGCACCTAGCATCACATGGTCAAGCTTTGTGCATAACTGAAAAGTTGTGGCACCTCGTTGATTTACTATAGAATATATCCCATCAAATGACATTCCAGAGTGTTTCAGCCCCGTAGGCACATTACTTTTGATCTGGATCCAACGCCGGTAAGTATGCGCTAATTGCGAAAATTGAGACGCAGTAACTCTAAAACGCAAAAAGAGAGCAGTCTGAGTATAACGAACCTACTTTAAGTATTCTTATGCGCTACGAGGGATGACTAGTATGCCACAGTGAGCTCTGGGCTGCACCAATGCGGCGTTTTCGTATGTATATTAGATGTGAGGGCCCAGGAATTTCGCCGTCACTGTCAGGGAAGATTAATCTGTTTCTTTTTTTCCATTGCACACAACTTCTTACCACAACCCGTCGCCTGCTGTCCTTCAGTTCGGCTAAATCTCCGAGGAAGTCGCAAGCTGTAAGTAATGCCGACTGCTACTCAGGAAAACTTTGAAGTCGTTGTTCAAATCACGCGAAAATATCTTGACTAAAGCACGCGAGGCGTTCTTGGAAAAGAAAAAAAAATTGGCGGTGGTCTAGCTCCGGTTAAACCTGGAGGGACGCGGTAGCTACAGCTGGCCGAGAGGAACTTGCTCAGTTGAGTTGCAAAGTCAGTCTATCGCCGCTCCGTTTGTCTGGGCGTTCCTTCATTTTCGTCCCCCCTGACACTGCGCATGCGCTAAGCTGTTGCAGCTCGGTTTCGCCGGCGCGCCGCGCCGCTGGCAGCAGCAGCTGCTCCGGATCACGTGACCAGGCATGTGGCTGGTCACGTGACCAGCCACTGCGCCGCACCACCGGCAGATGCTCCGCACCACGTGACCACCCACGTGACAGCGTGGCGGCGCAGCCACGGTATAGTGCCTAGAATATAATATATATAAGGCACTATAGCCACGGGGTGGCAGCTGCTCCGCTCAACGTGACCAACCACGTGACAGCGTAGCGGCGCCGCCTCGGCCGCGCCGCCAAGACTGCTTGCATGCGGGGACGGGAAAGCATTACTTTCGCTGGGCGCATTCACATGAACCCACACACATAGACACCACCCTAACGCACACAGACGCGTATTACGCTCCCCCCCCCCCCCCCCCCAACCCGAACGCTGTACGTTGAATGGTTCATGAGTGATGTACATGAAAAGAAGTACGAAGTGCGAACTCAAGCGCATGAAGAAAGAAAAGACAACTAACAGCTTACCGTTTACTGCAGTTTTGAACTGACGCTGCTTGGCAGGTGGAGTCACCCAAAACGTTGCGTTAGGCGCGGCTTACTTTCCGCCAGTGCTATGCGGTAATAATAATAATTGTTTTTTTTTGGGGGAAAGGAAATGGCGCAGTATCTGTCTCATATATCGTTGGACAGTCCTTGTGGCGCTGTCGGTGGCGTGCGCCCGAGCGCGCGCGCGCCGTACGGGTCTTGATATGCGGCCTCGGTAATGCAGTCCCGAGTGTCACTCTCTGTTGCGGCAACCGACGCTGTTTATTATTTTTTACCCCCTTCAGCACACTCTGAACTGCGTGCTTTCAGGAATTATTTACTGGCTGCCTGGGGAGTTTTTATGGCGCTCATTTGGGTAGCTGTATCCGTGGTCGGGGATTATCTTTCCGTGAAACTGGAGTTTTAAAGAAGCCATAGCTGTATAGTTACTGTTCACTAGTAGAGCATAAAACTTTTCGCATTGTAGAAAGAGCCGGCGTGAAGCTGTATTCAAGAAGAAAAGACAGCAGGACTTCGCTTCACTAAAGGCTTGTGCTGGAGAACTGTAGTGTGGTTACGTTTTGAGCGAGATTGTTCGAAGGGTTGCAAAATGGTGCGCTTCACGTGAACATTAGCTGAATTTGCGCTAATATGGTTCACTGCGCCTAATGCTTTGAGATATCATGCGTGGCTTTTCATGATGAAGGCAACGCTCTTGGCTGACTCCACCTGCCAAGCAGCGTCAGTTCAAAACTGCTGTAAACGGATATGTGTTAGTTCTCTTTTCTTTGTTCATGCGTTTGAGTTCACGTTTCGTCCTTCTCTTCATGTACACAACTCATCAACCACACACGATAGCAAACGAACGATCAAAAACCGAGAAACCTACATGACGCTGCTAGAGGGTCTCACCACTGAGCAGGGCCGATGACAGACTATTACGCGTTATTTTCCCCGCAGGACTGGTTGGTCACGTACCACGCCACCATAATGGATTATCGACCAGTACGACTCCGGTTTCCAGCGGGTCATACATCTCTAACAAAGATGGAGCTTTGGAGGCTGCTTGAAAAGCTCTCTCTCAATACGGCGGCCCTTTGTGCTGCCAAGTTTTCCGGCCTGTGGTCCAACAAATTTTCGCTATAACTCACAAATACACGTGCGTTTCGAGAAGCTTGCAGGAAAAGCAATCTCTCCAGGGCACGCAACTGGTCGAAACTGGTAAAATTAGTTGGGCCAGAGCGCCGACTGTAACCGCGTTTCGAAATTCTAAAAACTGACACG
This sequence comes from Amblyomma americanum, assembly GCA_030143305.2. Taxonomy (NCBI): domain Eukaryota; kingdom Metazoa; phylum Arthropoda; class Arachnida; order Ixodida; family Ixodidae; genus Amblyomma; species Amblyomma americanum. Next base: position 14,118 of record JARKHS020000667.1, on the reverse strand, counting down.
GATATTACTTACGGTTGGCTACGTGCACCTCAATTATTACAAGAGCCTAACAGTAATAGCTGAGAAGCTAACTATTCAAAATTAGTTAACCAGCATGCTAGCCAACACGTCTTCGCTGTATTCTGACGTACTACACTGCTGACAATGCTATGCCGAAAAAAGAGCTCTTCTAACTCAAAAAAGTCTCTTTTTAAAAATTGTGTAAAGTCTTAGGCGAAACCCCCTGGATGTGCTCAAGAAGCAACGTCGGTGGTTCCAGCAGCAGTCAAGTGATAGTGACGTAAGGCTCGCGACGGAAAGGTCAGTAGTTGGATTCCTTGTCCGGCTGCAGCTTTTATTGCTCAAAAAAGTTTCGTAATACCAGAAGCATATCCACGCATGCAGTGGGTGTGCGTTGTAGTTAGGCTTTGCAGTAAGTTTGCTATTCCGAAAAAAAAAGAGTGAAACATGGGACAAGAGGGAAACTCCCTTGAAAGGCATATGGCCAGCATTTCTGTACTTCTAAGACTGCACGGCAAGAAACACGACCTGATTGAAGCCGCTTACCAGTTTCTGCCTTTCGTGTACATGCACAGGAGTTCAAACTTATTCCGTACCGCCAGCCACTGCCTTCAGCAAACGGCGAGAAAGCCAACAGTCCAGAGACCACGTCTTTGGTTTTCGAATATTTCACGCGAACAGTGCAAAAGTATGCAGTTGCCACATGGCTGGCCAATTTTGGTCTCGTCGGCAATCCTATTAGCGGCAGGCGCCTCGGAGCGGTAACGAGCAGGACCCCTTTTTCAGTATCTGGTGAACAAAGTACGCGTAACATACCCCCTTTGTCTTAAAATTAGAGTTGGACGAGTATTGCCCCGTCGAGAAGATCGAGATCTGAGAAAAATAGTTGTACTAAAGGAATTAACATGTACGACTTCAGCTAATTAAGTTTTTGCGTTTACATACGATAGATATATGTGCCACCGGAAACCACGAAGTAGCTTCAGGAAAGCGTGGCAGTAATTATCAAAATTCCGAAATTTTCTCCATAAGCATAACAAAAAGAGAAGTGGTTCTTCTTCAGGGAATAGAAGCTAGAAGGCTAATTAAATTTTGGCGCGGCAAAAAAAATACTCCTTAAGAGTGTGGCTCCTATTTTCAAAGATGTCAAATTAGAAAAGAAATATTGAGGTTAAGGTCCTACGTACTTGCGGAACACGGATCTTTGGTAAAAATGTACGAAAAAATAAGATTTGAAGCCACTTGAGAGCAACGGTTTGAAACTTTTCGAGCATGGCGCGCTTTGCTGCCACCAGTCGCTAGAAAGAATTTTCTTGCAGCAGTCTTATCTTAAAGGACCGCAGCACAGAAAACCGCTTGCATTACAGAAGGGACTCTTGCGAGTTACATAGCGTACAACACCCTGTGGGCCTGCTTCCACAGAAAAAGAAACCTTGCTTCCAGGGAGGCCCTGCACGCCTTGTTGACATTTCTTGCCCACTCTCAGCTTGCCGAGACAGGCCGTCAAGAATAATCGATCATTTCTTGTGCAAGGTTTAATCGCTGTTCACATCACAATACCTGACAAGAGAAAGGAGATGACTCTGTGGCTTTCAGAATTATATCAGCGTGCTTCTGAGTATGCACGGAGAGAGCAACAACCTGACAAGCACGCAGATATCGCACACCGTGCAGCATGGTCTCGCACCCAGCGCCCAGCGCTCAGGGGCTGTAATATCAGTGCAGGATGGGCACTCGAGTTTTCGTGTTAACCCTGACAGCGGTACATACTGAGTGTCCTAGCTAAGATGGACCCCCCCCCCCCCCCAAAAAAAAAAAAAAAAGCCAGAGCTTTCTGAACCTTGTTAGGACTTATGTAAAGTACATGTTAGTTTTTATCCTTTCGCCTTCTTTAATAACGAGTTGATAATTATTAAATAAATTTTAAAATATGGCTCTGAAGGCTCAGGTATACATGAGAAAGTCGTCGATCGCCATAAATATAGTCCAACCAAGGTCCTTTTGACGACGTACCCGTAGAGTAGAACTGTTCATTCGTAAAAAAAAACGAAAGCACCAAAATTTTAAAATACCACGAGACAGCGTCCTCCATGCGCCCGAACCCGCCATGGTTACAGCGCTTTCATGCGCGGCTTGGCAAAGCATCCCTGCATCGCGGCGTTTGCGCTGCCTACAACAGGGGTTTACGTTGCGCTTGGTCCCAATATTAGCGGCTGCGGCTACTGACGGCACGCTGGAGGGAGTGTAAAACTTTAATGTCACAAAGTGGTTCTCCTGGGGAAGCTAGTTCCCTCAGTCCAGGGCCCCAGTGGCCTTTGCTGTCTTCCGAGCTCTGTCTATATGAGCTTGAGCTGCTGTTCACGCTTCGAGCAAGACAGCGCAGCCTCCCACTGCTCCGGTGTTAATGTGTAGTTTATTGACCCGCTGGAATAGCGCCTTCGTCAGCCGATGGCGTTTGTTTAGGAAAAACGCGCCGTTATTCGCTTTTATTTCTCTATAAGCGAGGAAGACGAAGAGAAAAATAATTATTATGCAGCCATTAACTTGTTTCAGACATGTGCACTCTGATAAGGTTGTGCGACACAGCGTATGGTTTCTAGAATGCAGATTTTATTCAATGCAGAGTCGATGAGCGCGCGCCTCAGATTGGAGTGCTTGATTGGTGTCGCGCTGCATAAAACCGCTACGATGTTCTCGCTCCCAATACAACAAGCATGTCCAACTGAAGTGAGCAGAAGGCGAACATGGTACTAACTTTGGGAGCGGCAGGAGGCGAGAAGAGGAAGGCTACCAAGGTATACTGAATGTGCCACTGCGGAGGAAGGCTTAGCAGGAGCACAATAATGAGGAATTACTTCACGCTGAAACACACGGACAGCTTCACGAAGAGCAAGCAGCACAGAAAGGGGTATAAAGTGAAGAGGCTAAAAAACGCATTTTGGTTGTGGCAGCGAAGCCCTCTTGCCAGCAAGCTAGGTGTGCACTTCTAAGCCTTCCCTGTCGAGAATTCTAAAGAAGGTTTCATGAAATGCACTCGTATAACGTGCAGCTGCTCTAAATGTGATGAAAAATAGACCTGCAATGTCAGCTTGAGTTCGCCATTTGGATCTTGGTGAAGACAAACGAAATAGCGGACTTTATTAATGCTTGGGTCTACAGAAGCTAACCTCTTCCGAAATACCCATGTGAACAGCATTCATAACGCGCATTACTGGAGCGATACGAACCCACACTGGGTGGTGCAGTCGAAACGCCTGTACCAGTGGTCAATCAGTGTGTGGTGTGGGATCTTTGACGGAAGAATAAATGGACCCGTCTTACTTGGCAACACGCTCACTGAGCAGCGGTACTAGCCAATCAGCACCTTGAAAATCCTATTCGAAACTTTTTCGCTGCAGCTTCCCTCTTGCTCTTTTACGGATTATTTGGTTTCAGCTCTATGGGGCCCCTGTTCACAGCAGCAGCTTCGCACGGGCTTGGTTTGGTGGAGGCTTCAAAGACCAGTGGATCGCGTGGCCTGTACCAGTGGGCTGGCTTCTTGTGGGGTACTCCTTGTGGTGTTATGTGAAGGAGCATGTGTAACGCATCCTGAGAACTACGCCACAAGCAGTGCAGGCAGAAATTGCGAAAGTGAGCAGTGAGATACCAGCTAGTGTTTTTAGGAAGGCTACAGTGAACGCAATGCATTGTCGCTAAGAGCGAATTATTCGAGCATAGTCATTAGGCGGATATCACTGAAAAGACTCTTTGGAATCCTTGTCTGTTACAGACGACAGTCCAAAGCTTCCTTAGGACGTTAACAAGCAGCGTACTATGAGATTAAAAATACCCAACCTACGAGATTGGACAGAAAACGGAATGTCATTGTTCTGTCGTCTTTACAATTTTTTTCCTTCGTAAGCGGCGCCTTTAATGGGTAATTTTCCAGCGTGTGATAATGCGTCGCTGCGGGTTTCTGTCACACCCTTTTAATGCAAACACAAGATATTATCATTGTTCTTCCGCAGGCATTTTGCCAGCTTGAGTGAGAGACTATCGCCGCAGAAACGGGTGTCACGCATTTTTCCCGCTACTGTCTGCGGGCGGCGGCACTTATCTCGGAACCAAGCCAAACTGGCAGCTGTGCCGTGGGAAGCTCAAAAGGTACAAAGCAGGGGCTCTTCACCAAGTCGCGGATGAGAGCGCTGTAATCGTGGCGAATTCTGGCGCATGGTACACGCCACCACGTGGTATTTATTAAATTTTGCGGGCTTTCAGCTCTGCCGAATAAAAAGGCTACGCTTAGGCTACTTCGTCGGAAGAACCTGGGTGGGACCATTTTAATAGCGCTCGACAGCTTTCCTATTAAAACCTGAGCATTTAAAGCGATATTTGAAACGTTAAGTAAAAAAGTCAGATATTTATTAAAGTAGGCGAAATAGAAAAGAATACGAATAGGTACTTTACATAACTCCTAGCAAGATTCACTTAATTACAGTTGAGAAGGAAGCTTTTTTCTTCTCTTTAAATCTTGACGATCTTAGCTGGGACACCCTTTATAGTCGCTTGGATGAAATAGTACCGTTAGAGATGAAGTAGCATGCAATATGGGCGGTGAATATTGTCGAGCGTGGTAGAAGTTGATGGGAATAACGCGCTACAACGCGCTACACACCTCACTTTGAACGGACTACACTTTTAGCTCGTGCAAGGGACAAGAAAGAAAGAGAAATAAAAGAAGCCTTTGAGATCTGAGAGGACGGCGAATACGAATGGAATGCGTAAGCGCACCCTCGGTGTTTTTATCAAGTGAGGAGTTAGAAATGATCAGGAAACGAAGGAGCGTGCGACACAGCCAGTGGAAATGAATTGATTGTTTTGAGCATGTGCATGAAATGTACAACTCTGTCCGTAAAGTTTCGAGACTGATTTATTTTCTTCTGCAGAAATAATTCCTTGAAGCAAACGTTGGTGCTTATGTGTAGGGCCATTTTTTCGGGCTAACCTGAACTATTTATGTTAATTGCTGTGGCAACCGCTAGCGCTAGATGGGTACTTCATGTAGAAAAATACGTTGTCACTAGTTGTCTGCGCATTTTACTGTGAGTGAATGTGGAGAGATGGACGTTGACCTCGAACAGGTGTAAACATAAAATTCTGTGTGAAGCTTGGCAATATAGCCACACAGACGTACGAGCTCCTTCGTGACGCATACGGCAACGAGACATCAACGCGGGCGCGAGTTTTCGAGTGGCAGAAAATGTTCGTTTTGGGGAGAACGTCGGTGGAAGACGACGCAAGGCAGGGGCGCTCATCAACCTCACCGAATGAAAGCAACGTGGCTCGGATCAGGTAAATCGTACAGCAAGACCGCACCATTACAGTCCGCATGCTGTCAGATGCTCTCGAAATTAGTAAGACAATATGCCACCAAATTTTGCGTGAGAGCCTGGGGAAACGAAAGCTGAATGCCACCTATGTGCCGCACTCCTCACACAGGACCAGAAGGACATGCAAGCATGAGTGAGCGCTGACTTGCTCTCCGAGGCAGAGAAGGATGCTGCATTCGTCGACAGCACCATTGCTGAAAACGAAACACGGTGTTTTCAAAACGATCCTCAAACAAAGAGGCAGAGCGCCGAATGGCGGTCCACAAGCTCTCCGGCGTCAGTGGTGGCGGCAGAAGACCAAAACAAAGACGATGCTGATATTTTTTTTCCATGCCAGAGGTGTCAAACGCCACGAATTCGTCCCACAAGGGCAGAAGGTGAATTAGGAGTTCTATATCCGCGTGCTCCAACACCTGCGTGATGCACTGCGAAGCCGTCACCCTGACTTATGGGCATCAGGACAGTGGAGCCTTCTCCACGATAACGCAAGACCGCACACTGCTCTCAGCGTGACAAAATTTCTCGCCAAGCACAGCATTACGGTACTTCCCCGTCCGCCATACTCGCCTGACCTCTTCCGATGCGATTGTTCCTGTTTCCTCGTGTGAATAGAGCCCTAAAAGGTCGCTAGACGGGGAGCGTGGAGGCCATTCAGAACGCCACGACAAAGGAGCTGACAGTCCTGCCAAAAGAAGTGCTTCCTAACTGTTTATAGGACCTCAAGAAGCATTGGAAGCTATGTATAGACTGCAAGGGAGACTATTTCTAAGTGATGCTGCACAAAAGATTTAAACGTTAAATGCATTTTTTAATAAACTCAGTCTCGGAACTTTACGAACAAAAGTTGTTCTTGTGTGCTCTCGTACCAGAATAAATCTGTTAGTGCGCGCTTGTCCTGTGTCCGTCGCTTCATTTATCGTTTTTTCTCCGTGTGTAGCGCGCTATTCCTATCAAATGTACAACCAACTAGCCCATATTGCTGCCTTGCTTGTGGTGGAATTATTTTTCTCGCAATGGTCCAATCACATGGATAATAACCACGGGTAGAAACTTACCCTAAACTGGAAAAAAAATTGAGTAGAATTTAGAGGGCCTAGAAGGAAAGGTCGACAAATAAGACAGGGATAGAATGGGAACAAAAATTTTGTGCTGCGCCCTGGGACGCAATAGACAGAGCACCCTCTTCTCCTACATTTTTACTGTCTATCAAAAAGGTTTTGTTTCAACGTGGAACGACTTGAAGTTGCGCAGTTCTAAGCCCTAAGGCAGCAGAAAGGAGCCACCACGTTTCGAGCATCGATGCACACCGTCTCTGTCTGAGAGAAAAGAGTTTTAAGCTTGCCGCATTCAACCAATAAGACACAAGTGAAAACTACCCCTGCGGTCGCGATACTACCCTGCATTGCTGGGTTCTCCGCTACAAGGGTTCTATTACGAAAAAAAAAGAAACAAAACAAAGAGGATTACTCCACCGAAGTTCAACGGGGTGTGCCGTGTGAGCACACTATGTTTGTAGCGAAGACACACTTCGGTCAGAACAAAATTGAAAGTGTCTCCAGTTTTCTCGAGTTCAAAAATATCGGTTTATTATTTTTCTCTCAGCTTACTTTATACCATTCAGTTCTACGCTTTGTTGACATGTGTCATAAAAGAAGACCTCATTCGCGGTGGCCTGTCACACTTTCGTTACACAAATAGGTATATTTACTTGTTCATGCTCGGGATGCGCCTGTGTTTTCTTATTCACGTGTATATACTGCTCTTGAGTTTACGTATGCTGAACATTTGATAGAACCAATGATGTTTAGTTTTATGACGTTTAAACAAGAGGTACTGGGTGTAGGAAAAAATACCATAAGCTGTGACCTAATGAAGCAGCCAGCTCAGGAAGCTGGCTTGTCACCACCATGTAGCTGCTATTGTCAGGATCATTAAAATAAATACGTGTTGCGATGCAAAGATCGAAGTATGGATCAATTAAAATCCCCCTCGCAGCACTTGAACACCACGAAAAATGATCTATTGCTGCTCTTTGTGGAGCAACCTTTCGTTTTGCTCCTATTCGCTGAGTCGAGCATATATTTTTTTTGTGCCTATCGTGTCTCGATGTCAGTGTTTGCATCGCGGTACTGAGGATTTAATAATACTTGACAAAGGTAATCTTTCAGCTTGCAGTTCGTCCTACACGACATAGGACTTCTGGTTTAATCTAGGATTACCTTGTTTACACACGATTTAACTCCACAAGAAATTTCTTAAGCTGTTCACACACTTCTCAGTGTGTTTTGAAAGCATTGGCGGATTTATGCGCATAGAAACTTTTGGGAATTGAACACACATTCCGACAGCTTGTATCTCATTATCATCAATAAAGTTGCGTTAAACGCAAGACAAGCACATCTTGCATTCCCCTGCAGAGCGAGCACAGGGGTTTTTTGGTTCTATTGTCAGCGTCGAATGAAACGCGAACAGCATAACTGTAGCGTTACACGAAAATACGAAAAGAATTCCACGTAGTGAGATTTGCGACATAAGAGTAAATGTAAAATGCGCTTGTATTAAGTCCTCATAAAAAGATTTATTTGATTAGTGATTACTGGCTCAACGGTCTTGTCGGCGTTACGTTTGACGTTCATAGTGGACAGTACTCTATTTGGGGCAATGTACTGAGACAGTAAAACGAAAGCTTGTCGTAAAAAGGTTTTTGTACAAGAATGAAGGTACTTTTCGATATCAGGGTGCGTGGTCAGAATACTCCCCGCAAAAAAAAAAAAAATTACCAGGGCATTCAAGTCAGCTTACGTGGAGGAATGCGAAAGCATGGAACTTTCTAGAACGCGTTTTTTTTTCCATGGCGTCAGTAAGCGATGTATTTATTTTTTCATTCTTATTCTTTATTTTAATATATATTTCTTTTGCTTGTTTTTGTTATGGTTTTTTACTTCATTTATTTTTATTTTCCAGGTGCTATGCCGACGTCCGTGGCTGTTTTGACATTCAGTTGCTATGTCGACATCCGTGGCTATTGTGTCGTCAAAGTATAAGTAATTAATTACAATTCATAATCAAATGTTTCCCACAGCAAGATCTGATCACGCACCATCTAACGAAACCAAATTTGGCCCATTTGTCTTCATAGAACGACGTAATCATGCGGAAAAAGTTTCGCTGACACGAAACTCGCGCTATTGTGACGTCAGTGTAATTTTCGTGTTTAATTAGTCAAGTAATTACAATTCATCAAGAAAATTTTTGCCACAGCAAGAACAGAACAAACTAACAGAATCAAACTTGAGCGCATTTATCTTCACAGAACGACGTAATTGTGTGGAGAAAGTTCTACTGATACGAAGCTCGGGACATAGCCATGTAATGCTTTCGCATTAACAAATTTCATACAGCAGAACGACTCGACATATGTATCTGATCACCGGGTCTTTACTAGTTGCAGTAAACTTCGAACGAGGTTGGTGTAAAGGAAGAGGCTGTTGCGCATATGTCTGCCGCATCTGAGGTACCTCATGCGCCTCTCTTATCTGTGATCACAATCTCGAACTGCAATAGCCATGCACTGCAAGTAGAATGCGCACCTGTAATGGACGCTGCGCGCCATAAGGCGGCCGGGATGTGTTTTGCTGAATGCCATAAAACAAGGCTCTGTTATACCGGTGGTCATAGACACACACGACAGTCTGGCGAATGTAAAGCCTGCCGCATGAAAGAGGTATTGTGTACATAGTTTACGAATCTCACCCAACAAATATCTTGAAATATAATATGAGATTCATTACGTCTTAATTTTGCTAAAATCATTATTCATTTTATGGCACAGGATGGTCAGTTTTTGGCGAGCGATGAGGACAAGAGGATTTGATACCCACTTACCGCTTTTGTAAGCTTACGCGATGCTTACGCATTGTTGACGGATGCAACTGCTACAAGCCGAGTTACATTCTCTGTTAGCCCTTTCGGTAATTTCTTTGTCAATGTCTCAAGAGACATGCAACACATGCTCTCACCGCATGCGGGTACCAGTCTTACCTTAGCCTTTCTACCTATGTCGTTAAACTGAAACTTACCTTACGGGCACTTGATTTCTTGATGGTATGTAGGAAATAGGCAAATGCCCAGCAAATCGAGAACTGAAGATCACAGTTCGTGTCAATTTTATTGCGGCGTTCAATAGACGATAACTAAAGGACGTGACTGGTTAGTGATCCTGCAGCGCTCTTGAACACAGCACTGTGGAGGTGCAGAGATATGAGTTCAGTTGTAACGCTTTGGTGCCGCCTCTTAGCTATGGAAGACGACGGGAATAAAAATGCACTGCGTGTGCTGGGTACGCAAGCAAGCCACGGCCATGCTAATACAGAACTTTACAAGCGGCCTGCTGAGCTGGCTGCCTCTTCCTGGATCGCCGCCGAAGCCCCGCTCATCCTGACAATTTATAGCACTGGATAAAATACTGATTGGGCTTAATGCCTCAAATAGATACTATGAACGTGGCTAACACGCGCACTACAAAAACGAGCAACTGCTGCGCTGAAAATATTTCTCGAGCACGGCACCCTTTGTAAATCATAGGTATCACATTCAATCTTGCGCCCTTTATTAAATCGAAGCGAAGAGACTTTTTATTGTTTGCTTTAGGTGTTAGGGCAATGTCTGAAGATCTTTAATTGTTTATTTCTGACAGTTTCACCAAGTTCACTGTGACAGAATATTCATTGAGTAATGCAGGGTCTGCGAGCTTTTCTTTTCTGCCATTCTTTGTTACCGATACTGACGTGTTGTGTTGTGAATTCTATTGTGTACTGCGTGCTGTAGGCGTGCTGCGTTGTGCATTATGGTGACACTTCTTGTGCAGTTCTTTCTCTATGTGGAAAGGAGTAGCAATTTGTCACTGCCAAGCACCAGCGGTTTTCCATATGTTCCTCTGTGCAAATTTTCTTGTAACATTGATGATGCAGCATGGCCGATTTTTTCTTTAGTTAATGTTTTTTGTCCTTTTTTGTATTGTACGCATAACCGGACAAACTGCACTGCACGATGAAAAATGGTAATATTAATGAAAATTAAATTACCATTTTTATGGCCAAATTGCGTCCAGGCCGAAGTGCGCCAAGTAACCAAAAAACGTGACATGAAAATTGAAAATTGGTTTTCATGAGGGAAGGAAATGACGCAGTAATTGTCTCACATCTCGGTGGACACCCGAACAGCGCCATAAGGAAAGAAAGGAAGGCGTGAGTGAAAAAAGAAATAGAGAAAGAGGTGCCATAGTGGAGGGCTCCGGAATAATTTCGGCCACCTGAGGATCTTTAACGTGCACTGATCATCGCACAGCACACAGGCGCCTTTTGCGTTTCGCCTCCATTGAAACGCGTCTGCCGCGTCCGGGCTCAAATCCGGGAAGAGCGGCTCGCAACACTGACGAATCATTAGTTCACGCTGTCCCTGCCAATGGGCTAAATATTGTCAAAATCAATTGAAATGAATTAATCTAAAGTATATAAATGTCACTACTAGCGGTGCCGCTTAGCCTATAAAAAACGCGAGCTCAGCGTGACCTTTAAATTGAAAAAATAGCAACCCAGTTACCATAACTTTATTTATCAACGCTCAAGTCAGCAGAACAAAATTAAAAAAAATGCATACCGCCTTAAAACTTCCGGGAGAATTAAGGTGATTTGAGTAAAACGCAAACATAGCAGAATGTGCACTATACGCCGATATTCTAGCTACGCTTCTACCTTGCCAGCTAGTCAACAAAGTTTCAAGTGCTCAGATGACTGCCCCCGCTCTTCTGTGTAATTTTTTGAAAAGAACTCTTCGGGTACTCGAGGCCAGTGACGCACTCTCGGCTACGCACTTAACCATCCTCCAGACCATAGTGCATAAGTTGCGAAGCACACACGTGAAATGAAAAAGACGGTTACTGGAGACTTCACTTCATCTTTTCATTTATGCCCCAGAGCGCTTAAAAATGAAAATCAAATTAGGCCATAATTTAATACAGGGCATTATCGTGGGCTCACCTCACTTATCTTCCTGCATTCGCAGGTGGCCACGGCATATTATTATACTATGACGTTTTTAGGAACGCTATGCAATTTCTGACCTGGCATTAGGTAAGCCTGTAGAACCCAAAAAGTGGCTTAGGCTGCTAGCACGTGCAGATGACAAAAGAATAGAAGTGCCAGCTGCGAACATATTTGCTGCTTTTGTAGCGATAGATACATTACGGTAGCATTTCGAGCCTTCAGCGTTGCGGTGGCACGGGACGGTGGCGGCGCAGCCTCCCCCCCCCCCCCCCTCCCCCCCCCCCCTCCAGGTGACTCTTGCTTGATTATTTTAAATAGCCAATTCCTTCCATCTTCTGCGCACTTACTTTCTTCCGATACCCTTACTCTAGTACTGATATATCATTGATTACGGAAGAAATTTGGGACCGTTGGTGTAGATTTATGGCAGACAACAGCGCAGTGAAACATGGAAAAAAGAAACAAATTACTTTCCATGTTCCGCCGCTCTGATGTCTACCATGAACAAATATAAAGACCGAAGCTGAATTACTAAGGTCCCAAAGAAAAAAATAGGGAACCAAATTACGATAAAACATTCGGAAAGGTACGCATCTTACTCCTGAAATTGCAAGCAAAATTGTGTATATCTTTAGTACATCAACGCCTTTGCTGGCTACTGTTTTAGTTAAAGATAATGACAGCTAGCGCAAGCCAAATAATGGCAAACGCAAAGAAAAGGAACGTGAGATTTTCTCTGCGTAGCCTCCTTTCCTAATCCCTCAGTGCCTTCTGGGGTTTTTTTTCTCGCAGCAGGGAGCATAGTTCATAAAAAGAGGGGAGGGAGCTGAATTTCGTGCTGTGATCACTTTCATGCCCCGAGGCATGCTCACGATCACCGCAATTTTCTGTCTGAGGAAAGCGAAATTTGCATAATATGAGACTGTTAGTACATGGCATGCTTCGAAAAGCCGCCAGTAGCTTTACTACGCAATGCTTCTTGCAAAACACGCACTGCAGCGAGGTAGTATCCATACAGAAGGCACTATTTCTTGTTTCACAGTACATATTCAGTGGAAAACAAATTAAGAGCACATTATTACCTTGAATGCTCATAAAAATCAGGATCAATGTCTTTTCTGTGTGGATGGCGATGTGCAGGCAGTGAGGGTCAGAGTAACTGCCCCTAATTTATATCTTGCACTAAATATATGCAGCGCGCATTACTTTCGCAATTTTTTGATAAAACGTTTATCATGGATTACACCTCAAACTACGCTAATTTATTATTATTGTGGCTCTTTATGATGCGTGCTGCGCTCTATCAGGTCACAGTATCTACTTAGCACAGGTGTACAGTAAGGCAGCGCCCATAAGTGAATATAAAGGAAAACATAAAATAATTTTATTGGCACAATCACCGTAAAAGGGCCCAACACAAGGTCTGTTCTTTCCGCTTCTCCTCCTATGTTCTGTACATTTACGCCGGTTTCTGTCATCGGATTAATGGACCCAGTCGCCCGGCAGACCACGTTTTTACGGCATGTAAAACCAGGCACAACTGGAACAAAAAATATAAAGAGACCCGCACTCCTCAATCTTACCCTTTGTCGTTGCCGTTTCTTCATACTTCGCTCTATCTTGGTTACACCCGCAGCCGTGTTTTGAAAGTCGCTTGAAATTAGTGTACGGTAACGATCGCAAGCTCATATTCTGACCTTTACATTCCTCAAAACGAATCACGGAAATGAAATATGAGTAAAATTATGCACCGCCCGTCTGAAGGTCAGCCCTTTGATGATACCAATTGCAGAACTCCCCGTAGTGCTTGGGTGAAAAAATTGGCCTGGCTTATTGGGGCAAATGTTGGATCTAAGCTGATTGTCGCATCGTCTGAGGGCACCGGTACGAACTGTCAATAAGTTTCTGCCTTGAACATGGTATAGCTGGTTTATATGCCGCCCCGGTGGCTCAGTGGTAACGTGGCTCGCCTGCCGACCCGAAAGTCGCGGGTTCGATCACGGCCGCGGAGGTCAAATTTCGATGGAGGCGAAGTTCAAGACGCCCGTGTACTGTGCGATGCCAGTGCACGTAAGACAACGCCAGGTGGTCGAAATTTCCGGAGCCCTTCAACTACGGCGTCCCTCATAGCCCGAGTCGCTTTGTTTGGGACGTTAACTCCCGTAAACCACATCTTTTATATGGCCCAGTGACTCAGTGGCACGTGTGAAGTGGGATAGATGCTTTAAAAATTTCCAGAACATAAAAGTATGTCACTTAAAAGCTGCAAACAGGAAAATCTGCGCTGCTCGACGCCAGTTTGTATTTCCTGCTCCGAACTTGCACCTCCAGCACCAAACTTCTGCGAATAGATGGCAGGGGACAGCGATATTTTGAGGCAGCGTTTTAGATCTGGTACTCTGAAAAAGCTAAGAGCCTGATGTTCATGACCGCAGGGAGCTCTGAGCATGTAACGATGTCAATGAATGCTAGAAATTTGTTCTTTTTCTGCCGGGAAACTTTGTGTGAAGCGGTTGTAAAACACCTCGAAGAACGATATGATTTAAGAGCAATCTTTCTTAAAACCAAATCTCTCTACAGTATTCAACAACAGGGTTTTCGGAAGCACCATTCCTATGAAACTCGGCTTCTAGCTCTAATTTATTTCTTTTCCGCTATTCATTCTTCATGAATTATTCGATGCCTTTTCAACGACTTCGCCAGGG